>JAOVVI020017053.1:0-10710 GCA_028571085.2 Nepenthes alata | reverse complement strand
AGGGAGGTTGAGGTGACGCGGATCGATGAAGTAGTGATGACGACGGTGACAACTGCTGATGATGTTGAGACCATGGAGAGTCAGGTCGTTGAGATGCCTGCTGCAAAGTTTGCTGAGCTCCCTTGCCTAGCAATCCAAATCTACATTCCAGTGATCATGCCGACCATGGCCTCTGAGGATCTTCTGGTCGAGGAAGGTGCGAGGACATCACCTACTGTTGGAGCTAAGGTGATGTCGCGTGGGGGAGTTGAGGGGGTACGACCCAGAATGACTATGACACGAGCAGCAGCATGGAGGTGCCGTAACACGTCAATCAAATGTCATTAGTAATGATGGTCTGACAAACTTGGGAAGGCCAACCAGCAGAATAATTTGTAGTTTCCAAGACCTCGATGCCCCCATTTTCCAAAGTGGCAAACTGGCGGCGTGCTACCCTGGCAACCTCGAGGTAGATTTGACCGACCCTCGTCTTGACCCAGTGTTTGGGATGGACCACCACGAGTCGGGACTGCCAGAAGAGTGGGCCACCAGAGGTCCACATGACCAATTTGGTGGTCGACACTCGAATTATGTACAACATGCGACAATGATCAAAAGAGTTTAGCATGTTTCATTGAAAAATTAGAGTATCCATCTGAAGGCAACTATTGACTTCAAAATATAAAAGACAAAAAGAAGATCCTACTTACACCTAAGGCCAGGGTTTGCCACTGAGTGGGGCATTCTCAGGCCAAAGGTCCACAGGCTCCCTCTGAGTCCTCCGAAGCTCTTCCTTGAATGAGGCAATCTGATCTAGGGCCTGGGCATGGGCCTCAGCGAGCTCCTGTGATCTTACCTCGGACTTGGACAAGGCTTGAGTGAGATAATTGACCTGAACCAAGCCCCGCAACACCTCTACAGTGGTAGTGTCAACCCGGTGCTCCAACTCGTTTAGTCACACATGAGCAGTCTCCTCCGCAGCACGGGACAACCTCCATGGCTATCAAATAGAAAAGAGTTGTCAACCAGAGACTACATCGACAAAACATACACGCAGAAATTTGTACTATCTCTCCAAGGGACGAACATACCTGGTGGGAAGATCTAACAGACTTAAAACAAGGGGGCACCCCCAGGAGCCCCGGGGGTCCAAGAATCAAGGCCTCCGAATGGCGCTTCTCCTCTGCGGTCACTGCGCCATCGAATCCTCTGCTCCGACTCCCACCAATGTCTCCTCATTAGATCCTAGGCTCAGAGGAAGAAGATGATCCCACTAGCCATGTTAGAAGGTCGAGAATGTCAATGAAAACCTCACCAGCCATTTAAACACCAAAGAAGAAATTGGTAAGAAGAAAAGATGGAAAACCTAGGGATTGAAACGTTCATAGACGATAAGCGATAGAGGAAGCGGCTGAGGGCCATCACTTCAATACCAAACACCCATGCCAGCAATGATGTCATTTGAAGGCAACAAAGCAACATGTCTTTTCACCAGTGACATTATGGCATCTGATGCGACGCATCCCATCGCAATCAAAGTGCTTTGACGCCTCAATTAATACGATGATGACGATGCTTAGCTATCGATGCCATGGAGCATCATTTCCCCAGATCGTAGAATGACGACGCCTAGCCCCGGCCAACTTGAGGCTAGTTTGACTGCCCGCGACTCGACCGAAGGTCGGGGTGAGTCACCATGAGTCAAACCGCCAGAAGACCGAGCTACCAGCAAGGCTAAACCACCACACTGACGAAGACTGAGCGACTGAAAGCAATATCAGAAGATTCAAATCAGTCAAAGTATACAAGAGTGTCAGAGTCATGCAATGAAGATAGAAAAATGTTCGGTAGTTTTATTCATTAATTTTTTTTACAAAGTATAAAATTTACATCGACGGATGTACAAAGTAACAAAAAAGGGAAAAATACATGGAACGACCACCCGATGGCATTCACCTAGAAGCTAGTTCGGGAAAGACAAGATCAGGGAAGACAAACACGATAGAAAACACCTTGCAGTTGTGTTCCCATGGACTGTCTTCATTCTGAGCATGCCGACCAGAAATCGGGCGTGCCAGGAGATGAATGAAAGGCCACCCCTTGCGACAACGGGGTGTCAGACGTCGTCGACCTCGTGCAGGAGGCTCCTTCTTTTGGAGATCTTTTACAGAGACCAGGGGTAGCCGATGGAACTAAGTGAGACCCAACACGATGACGAAGGCCCGGTCTTAAGTAGACTCCAAAGGTACCTCCTTCAGCAAGCTTCAGAGGCGACCCTAGTAGGAGGAACCGACGGCAAGGCCACTTCTCTAGATCCGAGAGCACATCGATGGGAATGCCTGCTCTTCGAAGCTCCGTGAGAGGAGGACAACCAAACACTAGTAGGAGGTGGAAGATATTCATGGCCCTATGATCGGACCACCTACATTAAGACATCAAAGAAGTCAAGGGAGGAGCATCATGGTAGACTTCAAGTACTTCTTTGAATCTCACAGAACTTTGTCCGATCCCAGTGGGAGGCTTCGAAGGACCCATGCTGGTCCTAAACTCTCACAGCACTCGGCTGATGTGGAGACGAATCATGGAGCAAAGCATAAGAAGTCCCTCTATTCATAACCGAGGGAGATCGGCAAACGATTAATAAGGAGTCATGCCTGCCAACATCATCCGCTGGGAATTGGTAAGGAATCAATGCCAAGCCTCAAATTAGAGCTAAGATCTTTCCAAATAGAGTATTGAATCCCTGCATACTTTTATGGAAAGTTGCAAGATGTCTGGAAAAGAAGCACAACCCTTGGTAACTAGCGCCGGAACGTCTCAAAAAGGAACACATGAGCTGGCTCATCTGGAGACATCCCATCATCTAACATAATGGGAACTGGCGAGGCCCAGTCACCCAACATGGGGGGCTTGTGATAGACCTGCTATACTGTGGTCCGATTCTATGTCAAACCCATCCGTCCGTAAAGCCCTGTGGAGACTAAATCCCTGAAGGCCATGTGGCAGGCCCAACCACAACTGACATATAATAGGCCAGTGGAGATAGAGACTGGCTAGGCCTAGCAGGCAGCCCCTACGACACGACCAATCATGGTGAGAGAACCCACTAGCACAGTGGCGGCAGCCTGACTATCACAGAGGGCGTTGACATGGCAGGCGCTTACCATTGGTGGCCATAATCAATGCTCAAATGGGACGGCCATGCTTGCTTGCCCGCAGCAACAAAGACACTGCCACTGCCCAGCCACTGCCACCGCCAATGTGGCTGAATGACTCACTCGTCGAAATAGTCTGGCAAATGTCAGCAAAGACCACCAATGGTCGCACCATCGCCGCAAAACGTTACCTGACATTGGTAGCTTTTGTCAATGACCAACAGCTTGTGAATCCCGGTGCGATAGTTGTCCAAACATTGGCGCCAAAGTCATGCCCGACCATCATCTATAAATATCCCTTCTCCATCGCTAGAGAAGGGGGAGGCAATCCAGGGAAAAGCCAAGGAGGTGACCCAAGGGGCAACCCAAGAAACAATCCTAATAGAGAGTATTTTCTGTCTCACTCTCTTTTGCAAAGCCGCTCCCCATCGAGCGCACCACCGGAGCCTAATCCTCCGCATTCACCAAGACGCTCCTTATCAAGTGCACCACTAGAACCAAACCCTTCGACACTACTCACTTTCCCCATATACGTGCATCACCACATCCTGCATCACCCTTTCATCTTTCTATTCACCGAAAAAAATTTCTTACTTGAGTGTCGGAGGATAAAAGGGGGAGTGAATCCTGCCAACTCTCTAACATCTTATTTGTTCATTATGTTATGTAAAACTCAGGTTTTTAGAGATAAAGATCGGACCCGCTCTAATTCGAACCGACGCAAAAAATTAGGCAGCTCATTAATCTGTACCACAACCGGAATCCAGGGACGCATCACAACCCCTTATCATTTGTTTGATCTTGTAAACCATTTAGAAAGTTTGTTTCTTTTCGATTTAATTATTGTTTCTCGTAATTTAATTTTCCATGCCACATACTAGTTTTTCATATTTAGTTTTCACTTCTTATAAATCTGACTTATTTTGATTTGGTATTTTAGTTTGTATTCTAAAGGTATACATTTTAATGTTACTTATATATTTTAACCCTAAATTTATTAAAAGTTATTGGTTTTTTGTTTTATTTTCAGATTAGTTTACTTTAGAAAAATACTACAAAGTTCAATCCATTGAGTTTTATATTTTAGAGTTCGTAGAAGGAAAATAACATATTTTACAAGTTATCTTATAAAATTTAAAAGTATATTACAATTTGTTGCGTTTCGGATCCGTGGTTTCCGAGCAACACGAATGTTCGAGATTTAGGGTGAGAGAAAAAGGAGTTGAGACCGGGTTTTACGTGGAAAACCTCCCCTTAAATGGGCGGAAAAACCACGAGGCTCTGGGCCTTTTAGAAATGCTTCACTATCAAGATGGAAGTCTTTTACAAAGTACAAGTGTTAGGGTTAATCCCTTCCTTGCATCTTGTTTTGTATTTCTCTCCTAGGGGATTTTGCTCACTGGGAGGCTTCTTGTTGGAAAAGAAGAGGTGAGTGGCCGAGAGAGAGTTGGCGGGTTCTTCCCCTTTTTCGAGAATGGGCTCAGGAGAGAAAAGCCGGTCCTTTGGAAAGGGACTTTGCTGGGTATTTATAGAAAAGGTCGTGCCATTGGGGAGGAGACACGTGGCAGCCGATGATCGGGCGAGATGGTGTTTACTGTCTCTACTATCCCCATTTAATGCTGCTGACGCGTGGAAGAGCATGTGGCTGGCGACGCTGGTAGGCCTGTGTGTGCCAGACGCGTAGGGTCCTAGGCGCTAGTCTTGATTTTACCAGGCGTGCCCCTTTTGAGGCGACGACTGGCAGGGGTTGCAGGTTCCTCGGGAATCGGCGAAGTTGTTGAGCTGGCGCTCTCGGATTTGTACGAGATAGTCCTCGTCCTTTCGTGTTGCGCCCAGTGAACTTGTGAGTTCGCTGACTCGCTGGACAAGGTAGTTCTCGGATACCAACTGTCTGTTGGAAGTTCTTTGGTTTGATGAATAGGGTCCTCGGGTCTTTCTCTGACCTCTCAGACTGATCTGAGGGCTGTTGGAACTTTGAAGTTCTCTGGCTTGAATGTTAACTGTCTGTTAACTTCTTCCTGTCCTCGTATTGGGATGTTGCCTGTTATTTGCTATTCATGATGTCGTCGAGCTTTTTAAAAGAATCTCTCGGACCACTGTCCTGGCTGTGACCTCTCAGACACTAGCTCGTATTTTTTGGCCTCTCGGGCAGTGTAGCCCTTGGTCTACGGACGCAACCCTTGGGCTGTCTTTACTTGGGCCTTTCCTTTGGGCCGCGTTTTATGGCCCCTTATGTCGGGACCCA
Organism: Nepenthes alata; assembly: GCA_028571085.2. Classification (NCBI taxonomy): domain Eukaryota; kingdom Viridiplantae; phylum Streptophyta; class Magnoliopsida; order Caryophyllales; family Nepenthaceae; genus Nepenthes; species Nepenthes alata. The sequence goes on along the minus strand of JAOVVI020017053.1, from coordinate 5,331 downwards.
ACACAATTCTTTATGGTTAGGATTTTGACTTACCGGATAAATCTATGCTATACTTTATACTTATAAAAATAAATATACATCTTATGAAATCGGTTAACTTTTTAGCTCCGTTACTATGGAGTTGTTGACATTTGGTGAGGTTATAGATTTTTGCTATTACACATGAACTTACAACCTTAGTCTGAGGATTATTTCACGTCACACATGACACAATAAGGTGAACAATGTAGTGTAAAAGAGGGTCTTCCAATAAAACCTATTGGCAACTATTGCAAGATTACTTGCATCCTGTGTAATATGGCACACCTTCATGTATTATATTACCCTAGAATCACAGCGTTTTTAATCTCAAACCTAAAATGATCCAATTGTTATATCAATTTTACGGGATAAATAATTATTTAAGTGTTTAGCAGCATATATAAGATTTTGAAAAACGTGTTGAACGTTTGTTGACTAGTTTTATATGGAGGACACCATTTATCTCAGATTAGTTTCATTTATCTTGAAAGACAAAGTAAAGATATAACTTAACTTTTTAAAGACTCAATCTATCTCCAGATTAGTAGGGGTACAAACTAAAGTCTTTCAAAAATACATTTTCATACATAAGATACAGACTTTACAGTGTCAAATTATTAGTTTTTCTTAAGAACTAAATGGGACTTTTTACCTGTGTTAAGAGAGATTTAAGGATCCTTTGAGTGCTTATCCACATCATAGTATTGAAGTATGGCACAGCATCGGTTTTTATTTTATGATTTATTATCACCACTGATACGCTAATTTGTTTATTTAATGTGCAATAGGAAATTCTTCAACAACAGTCTAAACGAAGCTTATGAGTATTTTGAGTCATTGGCTAAGAATGCCCAACAATGAAACACTAGACACACACACACACACCTAGTTATGAGCCTAGGGTTGCCCTTGTATCTAATGATAAGTTTTATCATAAGGAGTTTGATGTTTCGATGCTAGACTTGTTATATTGACCAAATATTTGAAAGATTTGGAAATGAAAGTAAATGTAGTGGCTAGTGAGGGTATAAAAGTTTCTAATATCTGCGAGAGAGAATCATATTATTTTGAGGATTATCCCACCCAACCTAAGCTTAGGGAAACCCTTTATAAGATAAAAAATATATCATATATGCCTTTAGGGAGCCATCTCGATATCAGTCTCAATGGGAGTATTCTTATTCAAGCACATACGATTTTGGGTAGAAGAATCATCCAAAGTCGAGGTGGAAAAATAAGGAACGACAAGTTTCTCCACACTTTTTAGTACCAGTTCCATGACCTCTACCACTAACTTTACCATCATTGTCCAATTACCAACCCACATAATAAGTTACTTGAGGACATGTTATATCAATTCATACAGCATCAGATGGAGGTAAATGCAGATCAGGCCGATATCATTGCTCTCACACAAGGGTATTAGATGGTAATTGTAATAGTTTAATCCAATTGGCTCAAGTGCTAATGGTCCAAGAGAATTAAAAGTTCTCTATGCAACTGATCTCCAATTCCTAGGCTCAATATTGATTGGGAGAGGATTTGAATGACAAGCTAATTGAAGAGTAATTCAAGTATATCACTATACTCAAGAGTGAAAGTGTCTTTAGTAATTCCACAAATTTCAATACTTTAAACTTAAGTGATAAGTCAAGTGAGACAGAGGTAGAGAAAGAAACATGTAGGTTTGATAACAGAAAACTTTTGCTAGAAAAGACAAATATGACAAAGTGCACTGGAAAGAAGAGGTCCATAGAAGGATGCCTTTGATAGTGAGGGTGAGGTTGATTTTGACATTATTTCGTCCATCCTTACTCTTGATTAAGATAACCAATTTGTGAAATTGTTATCCTGACATGGAAAACTTCTTATTGCCATTATACTTGTTGATCAGCTCTAACTTTTTATTACTTTAATCTTTTTCGGATAAACCGAAACACCTCATTTAGAAATCATGTAAAAAAATTAGTTTATCAAGCCAAATTTCACACTTTCTCAACTTTCCATACAATTTAATTTCTTTAAGCATTTGCACGATAATTCTTAAATTAGCATTATTCTATTGATAGCTCCTTAAATATATCAATATATTATCGATGAAGACCATCAAAAATTTATCTAGATAGGGTTAAAATACCTAATTCATCAAATCTATAAATGCTATGGGAATGTTAGTTAACCCAAAAGACATTATTAGAAACTCATTAACGCCATACTTTGTTCAGAAGACTGTCGTCATCACATTCTCCTTAATTGTTAGTTAATCAAAAGTCATTTTTTTAGAATATTTAGACTCCTTATAACTAATTAAATAAATTTCGATAATAAGGCTTATTATTGATAGTTATTTTATTTAGATCATGATAGTCTATATATCACCTCATAGGTCATTCCTTCTTTACAAACAGAGCCAGTGTACCCTAAGGTGATATACTTGATCGAGTGAAACCCTTTTTTAATAACTCTTGTATTACTTCTTTAATTTTTTTAACTTTAAAGGTGCCATCCTATATGGAGCTTTAAAAACTGGTGCAGATCATAGTATTACCTATATATTAAACTCAATTGTCCTATTCGATGGCAATCTAGATAAATCTTTTGAAAACATATATTTAAACTCTCTTACCATTAAAACTTTCCTTGCCTAAACACTATGACTTTTGGCAGTAGTAACATAGGGTAAATATGTTTGATACTTATCTTTCATTAAATGGCATATATGAAGCACAAAAATCATATAAGTTTGCTCTTTTTTATTCCCTTGAAAACCAAAAAAGGCACACAGCTTGAAAATAAAAAATGTACTCTCTTGTAGAAACAATACATATGGATATAATAGCATATAAACTAATCTATATTTAAATTATATCAAAATAATACATATTGAACAAAATTAAATCTACCACTAATTTATATTTAATCATCCAAATAATACACTCAGTGCATACAATATTGATTATTAAATACATACCTATTAGCACAGACACCATTAATGAATAATCCATAATCCTTAGCAGTATATGCAAATAGCGTAAAAGCTTAAAGGATACAAATGAATGAGTAGACCTTGAGTCCAACAATATATATGCTGAAGTAGTAAAATTTAAAAATTTACCTTCTACCGTTGAAGGAGATGCATCTGCATCTTTAGCTATCACAGCAAAAGCTCACTTTGAAGCACTAGACTTTCTAGCCATTTGCCTTGAGGGATAGAGACAATTCTTGATCATATGACTGTATTGGCTACAATTGAAATATGCTTCCATTTGCTTGTAATATGGCTGTCTTTCATAGAGGTTTCCATAATATGGGCACATAGATTTTGATTGCTTTTGGACTAATGCGTCTCGTAGTTCAGCTCTCATTTGCGGTTTAGCTCTCATTTTTACTCCCTTATTGTGAGATTGACATTTTATGGGATTTACGTGGTCGTAAACTTTACTTCCTTGGCTTGAACTTTTCTTCTCAAAAAATTGTTCTCTCTCTATCTCCTACTTATACAATAAGGCTTGATTGAGAATTTCTCAATACATTCTTAACCTCAATGTCACTAGTTGTTTTTGAATTGTATCATTTAACTACTGTAAAAATTTTCTTACTCCTCTTGTCTCATCCATCACTAAGTGTGGAGTATAATGATGAACTTGATGTCATATTCCACCACGATTTAGTTCCCTTATTGTAAATAGGTGAATTCCTTATCCTTCTACTCTCACATACTTATAGGGAAGTATTTATTCAGAAAATCCTTCAAAAATACATACTATAAATGCTGCTCATTCTCTAATCCCAAAATTCTTTTCTTCATTGCCAATTGATGGTCAGCTTCTCTGTCTAATTTGTATGAGGCAAACTCTATATTGTCTTCGTTCAAACAATTAATTACTTCAAAAGCTTCTTTGATGTGATGGATTTAGATCTCCACCTCTTTCGAATCTAGATTGCGAATAACTCCGACGCTCGTTCATTCGCAAATCGATCATAAGTCATTAATGTAACTTTCAAATTCACCACAACTAGCGTCAAATTTGGTAGACATTGAACCAATCTATCTATCACTTTTGGCATCCTTGCCATTATAGCAAAATACACATCTTCCCTACTAGAATTTGAACTACATTATTCACCTGACATTTTAGTACCTATCACGATACAATTAATCATTTTAATTTCCAAAAATAAATAATATGCTTTTTTTACAACTTTTTCTAATAACACTTTAAAAAGGTCGAACATCCCAGTCGCAAAATTTAAATTTATTTGTATCAAATTAGACTCTAATTTAAGATCCAAAGTCAATTGTTTAATTGATTGACTTAAACTCAGCTAAATACAGGATAAAAACTTACAATAAACACCATTAAATGGGCTAGATAATAATTAAATATCCATATATATGATCCAAATCTCACAACAGAAAGTGGCTAAAAAACTCGATAACTGCTTAGCTTTCATCATAAGAAAAAGTATCTTAAAACGAAATTAGAGTATCCAACATCATAATATCTAACAGTGTGCTAAAATTTTAAATTATCTTTGGCTCTTGGCTAAATACATATAATAATCAAAACTTAAACAACATCTGTTAATCTACATATTTGCAATGTGTTTAAAACATCTTCAAACTCTTCTCTAAATAGCCTTTCTATTATCTGAAATGTTCGTAATTCTATTTGAGCCTACTAATTTAAAAGGTTAACAAACATATGAAATGTTAAGTTTAATGCTCACTAAAGCATTTATACATTTTATATATATATGGATATCTCGAATAAATATGCAGGAGGTGATAGTCGAGATCAAAATTTGGAATCCTGATAATATCAAAATTTCAAGAAAGCATGCGAAAATCGTAAAACAGTATAAGAACCTTGAATATGTTAAAACCGTATAGACACATAAAAATGCTAAATTCATACAAATATTTACAGATATAATCTCCGAAAATCGTGATCAAAATAGAATATAAAATGTATTAAAATTCTTCAAATATATATGAATTAATGGTCATTGATAATCTTACTAATAATAGTCAAATATATCAGTTTTTTTTTTTTGCGATTTAAGAAAAATGAGAGAAAAGAGAGAGAAAGAGAAGAGAAGAAAAGAGAAGGAGAAGTGGAAGGTGATTTTGAGCTAAACTTCGATGAATTGATGGGAATCATGTTAACAGAAATAAATTTCAAAACTATGTTTTTCATTTTTTTTTTTGGAAGATTTCTATGTTTCTCTATATGATTGTTCTAAAATTTGATAATTCAACTTCTTCTGTTTTATAGATGTATTTATTCATATCTTTTAATATTTAGA
>JAOVVI020017052.1:0-10711 GCA_028571085.2 Nepenthes alata | reverse complement strand
TCTAGAGTAGGTGGTAGAGCCTGCTCTTCACCAGAAGGATACATTGCCGTTTGTGTGATTCATCTTAAAGTAGGCCTTTGATATCCAATGGCGCCAAAGTTGTACAAAATAATGACGGCTCTCCAAATTTCAGTTGCCAGATTACAACCCAATTTAGTTAGGTATTTAGTTTTTTTATGTATTTGTACTTGCATTCATGGCCTTGTATTGGATACCAAGGCTGTAAAAGTTATTTTTCATTCTCACCACAAAGCAGATTGGATTTCAATCTCTTAACGTTCTGAGTTCGTGTTAAGTAGGAAAAATCCTAACTCAACCAAGAGATGGAAAGATCAGCTCTTCTACTTAGCGACTCCCTCTGGATGGGAGCTCTCCAATAAGTGGGGTCGAGTCTTAATAATTTTTAATACTGAGGTATTGGAGCACAATAAGGAGTTGGCTAAGGCACTAATGGATCCTATTAAGGAATAAGTTGACTCATTCAATAAGAATAAAAAGAACCAATGACTGCTGGTCGAGTATCTAACTTAGGCAAAATGGGAGCCTGTATTGGAGGGGTCAGACGTGCCTCCTGGACCATCACTTCATAAAAAGAAGTTGAAGAGAAAATAAAAACCCCTCCAAATAAGCAAGTCGTCGGCTCAAGCGACCGAGCACAAAGAAGCCCCGGTCGGGTCCTCCTCTGACGACGAACCCACTATTGATCAACTGGTAAGGAGAAAAAGGTCGTCGGTGAGGATGGACCCAACTCCTACATCTTTCCTAGCCTAAACGTTTGGGACCGTCGGACCAGATGAAGGCTGTGAGCCTTTGAAATCTGCTACTGAGGTTGGGGCCAAAGACATTCCTATCTCTACTCTATCCCTTACTTCATATGAGGTGTCGGCCATTCTGTCATCCCTGTCAGATGAGCCCCTACCTATTCTTCATACAAATGTTACCGATGGTGCTTCCTAGATCAGCGAAACTTAGTCTTAGGATGCTGAGGAGGTACCTCAAATCAAGTTTTTGAAGGCTAACATCCTAGAGGTGGTCACCCTGGAATTTCATACTAAGGTTGCCAAGGTTCGTTCTTCCGATCCCCCAGCATTCGAGGTCAGAGTTGAAGACGAGGTTGAAAGACGAGTCGAGGTGGCAGACATACCTTGCTTGGAGGCCTCCACGTCCGAGGCTAAGCCGGAAGCAGCTTTTAAAGCAGTAGTCAGAACATTTGGTTCTAAGCCCCCAACATTTGAGGTCTAGAGGGACGTTTTTGCTAGAGGAGTCAGTAAGGTGGTTGAGGTGGCTGCTGCAAAGCCTTCGGAACCCGAGGTCTAGGAGGATTTGGAGGTTCCCACAAGTGATACTTCCACAAGGAGTTCTTCTTTCTCCAAGGTATTGGATGAACCTTTCCTCAATTCTTTTTATTACTTTCTTTATAACTTCTAACTTGTTCTTTTTCTTACAACTTTAAGAATTGGCCTATCATCTCATCTCTACTGCCGACCATCTATCTCATGACTATATTGAGAAAGAGAAGTTTATGGCCTTGGAAGAGCATATTTCCCACCTTCAACATGAACTATCTGAGACAAAGTAGAAGTACACCTTTCATGACCAGAACTTTAGACTGGAGAGTAAGCTTCGGACATCCATTAGTCCGAATGAGATTAGGAAGGTGATGGAGTACAAGTATTGGGATAGTATTGGTCTCTGCAGACACATCATCAAGATGGTGGCCCCTAGTATTTTTATTTTCATGTTTCTTCCTAGGAATGTCAGTACTAGTCATAGTTCAGATGTGCTTTACCATCCCAGAGACGATGTGGACTTCTGGGAGCCTTTGCCGGAGACTTTGCAGCCTCATCCTTCTCCATAATAAATATTTTTTTATTATTATCCTTATACTTGTAACATTTTTGTAACAAAATGAATTTTCTCACAACTGTGTCAATTCGTCTTTCTCTATCTTTATTATTTATACATACATACACACACATGCACACATATATATAAGCTGCCCAAGTATTATAGGTTTAAATGACAAGCTCTTAAGATGACTTAAATTGTCATCCACACATAGCTTCGATCGCTCGGACAGGCAAGAGGGTATCATAACTCTAGTGTGTTTGACTTAAATTTTTTGGACCATAGTCAGCTGACGATACTATCTTCCTTTAATTGGAGGTCTTTGCATTCATGCTTATGGAAGCCCCCTATGTTTTTAACCTTTGGCCTCATGAAAGCCGCTTGGTTTTGTGACTAAGTCTTATAATCCAACCTCATTAGGGCCGCTTAATAATATGATCAAGTTTTATTGACCACCAAGTGGTGATTTTAGGAGCAGGTGAATGGGTCTCACATAATTTAGTGGCAGCCTAGGTCATACAATATTATGAAGTGACAAACAATCACTCACATGAATAATAAATGATTATTTTATTAATAAAATATAACATATTCTACAAGCACTCCAAATGATGTAAACTAACCTAGTCAGACGTACCTTTATTGATAATACTTTTTGTGGTGAGAGGTATTCAAAGTCCTAGGAACAAGCTTTCCATTCTAGGTATATAACTTGTCCGTCCCATTTCGGAGAATGACTGAGACTAGGAAAATCTCCTCCTAGTTAGGTAAGACCTTGTTCCAGTCAGCATTATTGCCGATTGCTTCAGTGCTTCATAGTACTAAATCTCTCACTTCAAACTAGTACTCTCTTACCTTCTTGTTATAATATATTGCAACCCGTTACTAAAAGCTGCCGCCCGCAATCATGTCATATCTTGAGTCTCTTCAAGTAGGTCAAGGTTTTTTTGAAATCTTTGTGAATTGTTGAGTAAGTCAAAATATTTGATTCGGAGATTGGACAGTTTGACCTCTATTAGTATGATAGCCTCAATCCCATAACATAAGTTCAAGGGCGTCTCTTAGGTTGGCTATCTGGGCATCATCTTATATGACCATAATACAGATAACAACTCGTTCACCCATGAGCCCCCATCACTTCAACCTTCATTTTTAAGTCATGTAGTGGTATGCAGTTGGTAGCCTATACTTGTCTATTGGTTTGTGAGTAGGCAATGGAGGTGTGACCCAACATTATCCTTAAATTAGTACAACACTTTGTGAACAACTTGCTAGTGAATTGGGTCCTATTATCAGTCACTATGACTTCAAGAATACAAAATCTACATATTATACTATGATGAATGAATTCTATTGTGTTCTGCTCAATGATTCGAGCCAGTGGGATGATCTTGACCCACTTCATAAGATAGTTGATTCCAACGATCATGAACTTCCTTTGTCCAGACACAACTGGAAGGGATTTGGGAATATCAAACTTCCATTGTGCGAATGGCCAGGACGATTGCAGGGTTCGGAGCTCTATATGTAGTTGATAGGTAAGGTTTTAATGGATCTGGCAATTCTCACATTTTGGTACAAAATCTATGGTGTTTTGCTTCTTGGTGAGCCAATAATAACCTTATCGCATGAGTTTGAAAGCAATATTTTTGTCCCCAATATGGGATCTACAAATGTCAAGGTGTACTTCTAGAGTGTAGTCATCCTCTTCTAGTATGAGATACCGTAGGTATGGGATAGAGTACCCATGTTGATATAACTACCCATCCATAATAGCATACCATCCTGCTATCTTTTTCACGCATTAGGCCTCATTCGAGTTCTCTGGTAACATGCTATCGAACAAGTATCTCATGTAGGGAGTCACTAGCAATCAGCATCGGTTATCTGCATTATCTCTGACTCCAGGTCGTCTATGCTGGAAATTTTGAGGATTTCACACATTTCTTGTGCGTATTACTCAGGGTCCCTGGTCGCTGTGGCCCATGCCAATCGGTCTACTTTTCTGTTCTCTTCCCCCTTGGGATGTAGATCATCTCCACACTATCCAATTCTAAAGTCATGTTTTTGACTTTTGAGAGATACTTGAAAAGTTGTGGGTTAAAATTTTTAAAATTTTTTCAACCCTGATTGACAACAAGTTTCGAGTCACTGTAGACGATTAGGTTCTTGATTAGCAGTCTTTAGCCAATTTGAGTCTGGCAAGTAACACCTCGTACTCTATGACATTATTGGTCATCGAAAATTTGAGGGTCATGGAGTACCTTATTTCTAACTTATCAGGAGTTCTTAGAACCACGCCATTACCACAGCCTATATTCATTGAAGATCTATCCATGTGCAAGATCCATGTAGGAGTCCTTTGCTGACCATTAGTCTCATTGAGATAAATGATTTTCAAGGTTGGGGTCATTGTTTCAATAATAAAATCTACCAAGGCCTGGCCTTTAGGGTCATGGACCTCTACGTTAAACTTATCCAATTCAATGGCCCACTTGACTAGTCGTCCTAACATGTCTGACATCTGTAAGATTCCTTTTCACGATTGGTATGTTAAAACGATAATTTTGTTTGTCTGGAAATAAGGATGAAATTTTCTAATAGAATATACAAGTGCTAGAGCCATCCTTTCATCGTTAGAATATCTGGTCTCTAAGTTAGTTAAGATCTTACTAACATAATGTAAAGGCCGATGCCCGTCAGATTGTTGTCGATTTAAAATCGAGTTTAGGGTAGTCTCAGATACTATAAGGTACAAATACAACTTCTAACCTTCATAAGGGAAAGTTAAAAGTGCTAGCCTCCAGTGAGCTTTTGAACTTCTTTCACAGTTTGAGGTTGGTTAATGTCAAAGATAGCCTTGATTTTTTTCAAGGTTTGCTTCAATCCCTTGATATGAAACAATGAAACCCAAAAACTTTCCTGAGGTCACCCCGAACATACACTTTGTCGAATTAAACTTCATTTGATGTGTCTGGAGTACATTAAACGCATCGTTCAGATCACAAATATGGTCATTGATCACTCTACTCTTAACAAGCATGTTGTCCATATATAATTCCATATTCCGTCCTATTTGAGCTTCAAAGATATTGTTGACAAGCAGTTGATAGGTGATACCGATATTCTTTATCTCGATGGGTATAATTTTATAACATTATATCCCTTGGTCGATCATGAACGATGTGTACTCCTCATCCTCTATGCTCATCCAAATCTGACTGTTACTAGAATATGTGTCCATGAAACTCAACGGTTTATATCCAAATGTTGAGTCTACGTGTAGATTAATCCTTGGTAATTGAAAGATGTCCATTGGACATACTTCATTGATGCTAGTAAAGTCGACACACATCATCCACTTTCCGTTACTTTTTTTGACCAAGATCATGTTAGAAAACCAATCTGGATATTAGACCTCCCTGATAAATCTAGCATCAAGCAATTTTTTTTGCCTCATCACGGATAGCAACCAATTTCTCAACCGAATGGTTTCTTCATTTCTGTTGGACAGGTTTATAACCAAAATCTTGGCCCAACTTATGGATCATTATTCCAGTCGGTATTCCTGGTATGTCGCTAGGTATTTAGGCAAAAATGTCAAAATTTCATCGGAGAAAACTGATAAACTAGCAATGGAGGGGTTCTGATAGCGAATTTCCTATTTGTACGTACCTCTATTGGTTGGCTAGGGGGTGTCTCAGTGATTTGGGACAAGTAACATATCCGCTCAGTCATTTGTTCGCCAAGGACCTCTCCTATGTCATATGGAGCCGGAAACTTTATTTTTAATTATGGATCAAAGTCACTGCCCCAAAAGCCATCAAACAAGGACGTCCGTGGATGGCATTGTAGACCGAGGAAAAGTCTACTACCAAGAAATAAAGTATCTTGGAGGTTATCCTCGGATACGTGCCCAACGTAACGTAAAACTAGACAACCCCTTGAACGGATACCGGCTCGTTGTCTAGCTTGTATAAGAGTCCCTCAGTGGGTTTCATTTGACTTCTTTTCAGACGCAATTTAAAATAAATATCAAGATAATGTAAATTTTTTAAACTTTTATTATCAATAAACACTCGTTTTAATTGATAGTTTACGTTACCATAAGAGACGAGTGCAGATACAACCAAGGGATCAGAATAAAGGATAGTTACATGAGTTATATCTTCGTTGCTAAAATTAATAACATCATCCCTAACTCCTACACTTGGCCTCTTGTGGTCGGCGGTTATACTTGAGTGCTCCGGGGTGTCGTTTCGTGTTGGTCGTATCGTAATTATGTTAATGACCCCGACTACTACTCAATTTCTTAGCCGCTCGGTTTCATCCTCGTCTACTCCTCCGAAGGTTTATCTAGGTCTTTGCAGAAAATGGTTAAGATGTCCTTTCCGGATCAATACTTCAATCACCTTCTGCAGCATTCGACAGTCTTCGGTGCTGTGACCCCCGCACTGATGGTAGTGTTAATATTTTAACTGATCACCTTTATCTGGGTTCTTTAATATCTTTGGACATTTGAAAAAAAAAATTATCTCAAATTTGTATCAAAATATTGGAGTGAGAGTCCTTTAAAGGAGTCAAGTCTAGGGGCCTAAACTCCCTTCATGCTATTGGCTCTAACTTTTGCTGCTTCCTTAGTCCTCGGGAGTCCATGTGGTCCCCATTCTTTTCCTTTTCATCCACCATCCTCTAACGAAAATGATCCACACGCTCCGATCATTTTGCCTCATTGGCCTCATTGGCCGCTATATAGACTCCGGCAATGGCCTCGAGTATAAGCTCATGCATTAATCAAATGTCAAATTCTAACATTCAAGAAAATTGATGCTGAGTAAATCTGAATTGCCATCTACTACAATAATTTTAACATTTAGTGACAAAATAATTTATCACTATTAATTATAAACTTGTAACTAAAAGATTTAGTTATAAAATATTAATTCATTACTAAATCATCTCTAAAAGTCCGTTACTAAATCTTTAATAATGAATTTTTATTTTATCTCTAAAAGGTCTCTTTAGTGATAAAAAATAAATTATCATTAAATAATATTTTTTAGTGATAAAATAATTTTATCACTAGAATATATTTTTAATTTATCACTAAATAATATGTTTAATGGTAAATAATTATCACAAAATGTATATAATTTTTTCTCTAAATTATATACTTTAATGGATAAAATTTTAACACAAATATCAAATTAATTTTAATCAGAAAAATACAAATAAATTTTATATAATAGAATAAAATTATCTTACAATAATTAAAAAAAATTATAATACATTCTCACAAATTTATGAACAAAGCTATGCAATATTATTCTCCTAACCTTCAAAATAAACCGAGTTTTATCCATCTGTATTATTTTATTTATTTAAGTAACCTAAAAATTAAAAAAATAATAATATTAGTATAAGTATTTTTTATATTTTAATAAAATATACTTAAATTTAAAGTTTACAACCTGAATTTGAACTTACATGCATACCTCATTTGAATGATGAAATTATATGATCTGATCTTTTATTTTTCTAAAGTTCGATTGTTATGGGCAATAAATTATTTTATAAATAACTCTTATATAATTCTAAATATGCCAATATAATCTAATCATACTCAAGAATAAACTAAACAAATTTAAAAAATAATATTTTTGACATCCCCTTAAACGTTCTAACCTCCATTTGTTTTAACACACGATCAGTCGAGGAAGAGAAAGTCAGTTGGCCCTTTAAGATTTTAAATTGGCTCGTAATTCTGCTAGCAAGCCAACTAGATTGATCACAAGTTTGCTTCATGATCTTGTCAAACGGCCTTCAACTTTCACCTTTAATGAGTAACATTTAAGTGTACAACTAAGTAATAGGACCTGAATAATATTATTAATTATCATCATTAAAAAATTTAGGTGATTGCGACAAGCAAATTACCAGAAGTCTAAATGATGAGCCACCATCCGCTCCTTGGACACTTTTATCATTCATTTGGTTAATTGTATTCTGAAGATCCTATAAACAATTACTTATATTATGATGAAGTATAACTAAAAATGTGGACAATTAAAAATTAGTCGAGTTAGATGTTTGGCCTTGTCTCAAAAACTTGACTAACGATGTGATTTTTAAAGCAGCATTCAGTGGTAGTTATGAAGATGGCAGTAATATATTTTACTATTAGCATAGCAAGCCTAAGTTTCCATACCACTTGTGCAGTCAGTTCACATACCAAGATGGAGGTAAGACTATATACTTAACTCTCTTTCCCCTATTGAAGCTAACTTGAATAAAATCAATCATAATAATAGAAAAATATTATGCTAAAACTTATTCTCAAAAAATTAGTGTACATCCACGATCAAATTGAGTTACAACCAAAATTATTAAGGTTGTTGGGTCCGGAAAAAATTCAAGTAAATTTGTATTCGTTGACCTAACCCATGAATGGAAATAAGTGTCTGGATTGTTGGTTCAGTCCCATGGCACACGTCCTGCACAAAATTGTTTGCAGTACACTCCTTTTTCTCACACAATAAAATTCCTATGAAAAACAAATATACATTGCATGGTGCATTCTTAGAGTTATGAATCCTACCACCCAAATTGGAGAACATGTTGAAGAATTAGTATTACAGTATATTCACATGATGCAAGGTATCGTCTTCCTAACCTGATACTTGTATGTCAAATGAAGGTGACAATTATTACATTAGCATGCTATGAATGAATTATAGTAAGGTACAGCATTAATTCATGGAAGATAAAGTTAAGAGTGCAGAATAAGATTCTGATAGACTATGATATCCTATCCAGCATTATAACTAGCTCAAGATCAATCTATAAAGTTGTAACATATCGCCAGTGAAAACTACGACAACAACGGCATATTTCAAGAATGTGAAAATATACAATGTACTTCAATTTTATCTGTCAAAAGAAATGTACACGAGTATAAAAAAAACTGTAATCACATATTACAGATTTTGATTTAGCATAATTAGAGCATTAATCCCATTTTTCAAATACTTTAAAGTATATCAGAAAAGATAATTATAAACTTACTATTTTTAAAGTTTACATTGTCCATAATTCTTCTTTAATCAAAGATCGCATATCAAAATATAAATCAACTTTCAACTAGATAAGCAATTTAGTACCAATCTCAACTTCTTTTTGATTTAGCAGATCTGCTAACCGTCGTTATACTTCAGCCTCAATCTAAGCATTAATGTAATTTTCTAGGCATTTGAGCATCTCACTATAATGACTTTCTAAATAGTTAATATCATTTCTAGTTGGTTGAGAACCTTCTCCCATCCCACTTATGTACATAGATTCACATCCAATAATAATTGAGAAAGTATTATCTGTCATTAAGTTATCGGTATCATTTTGTTCAACTTGAGTATTATGTAAATCTATATGCTTCTGATATGTATCTCCTGACTCATTATCAACCCAATTTCTATTTTTTTCATTTCTTTTCACTTATAAATAATTTCAAGTATTCCGTTAACTTTATCAGTTCTTCAGGAAGTAAATGTGGGGCACTTCGCTGTTTGCATATTTTTAAATATTAACTAATAATAAAATATGTCATATATTTGTAGCCTATAAGTAGATTTATATTAAAGATGAATATTACCATCTCATAAAAAGTTCGTGTAATAGATTTTGTACCAACGCAACCTATCATTCACTGTTTACTTATATTCTTTGAATTATTTCCACTCATATTCTATATTTTAAATAATAAATAATATTAGTTATTTGAGTACAAATATGTGTGTGTCTAGGAACCAGCCTAGAGACATACGTATGGGTACAAATAGAGAAAATTAAACACTTGAAACAAAAAAGTAATAAATATTTTTTAGCAGTAAACTTAATTACCCCATAGTAGCAAATTGTCCATTTCTCTCATAAATTTTAGAATTTCAGATTTCCTACAATGAATTTATTGTATAATAATTAAGAACACTAGTGTAATAGAAAAAAAATAGAAACTTTTGTTTGTTTAAAACAATACAAATAAGTGCAAGTTGCTACTTGATTGGTATACCAAAAATGGGCTGGCCCAAAAGGTCAACGGAAACCCAAGAAGGACGGTTAATACTTGGATGACCCAGTTACAGAATGGGCCTAGAGACTAAAAAGCCCAGAACGGTCAACGCTGACATTGACCGTCTGGGCGGCCAACTTGCTAGAAGACGGTCAACTCCACGTTGACCGTCCACGCATGACACGTTAGGCCCCAAAGAGTCTTTTTTACAGTACTGGGCCTGATCCGTTTGGGCCCACGACTCATCAGGCGGCCAACAACAGCTTTCCAAGCATCTTACATGATCTTAGTTGGCACCAAAAAGGGAATTAACAAAATTGGCGCCCTTCAAATAAGGAAGGCGCTAGATTTTTCTAATTCCTTGCCAACTGGGACACTCCAACGGTAATATACTCACAAGAAAGGTAACCGATTTGGAAAGCTGTTGGCTGCCTCACAAGGAAACAATCACGATTAGCTTGGCAACTGGCATCTGCTCGAGAAGGCAAGCCAGTCAGCAGATCACGGAGGCAATCGCTCTTTCCAAAAGAGGAGGATCGTCCTCTCAACCATAAGAGGGACCCTTGATTCACCATTTAGGACATGCTTTCAATTACACTGGCAAAGGCATACGATCTCAATAACTCTCGGAATTACGCTTCCGATTACGTTTTCAATCAGACTGGAAAACACAAGTGCTCTCAGCGAACGACTTTCTCTGCTACGGAAACTTTGAGAACTTCCAACGCAAATACGAGCAACCCTAAGGCAACAAGCGAGCCCTCACGGCCGTTTACTGCCTTCCCACCTTCCAGATTC
>JAOVVI020017051.1:0-10711 GCA_028571085.2 Nepenthes alata | reverse complement strand
TCCCTTACTTTGATCGGTCTCAAGGGTGACAAAGGTGGCCCAAGTATAGGGTCACTATCATATGCTTCTCCCAGCCGGCATCTCATAGTCCTTGTTTGAGCGGTTTAGTGGAGTGGTGGTTCGGCCTCGATGGGGAAGAGGGTCTCTTCTTATTCTTCCTGTCTGGACAGACGAACATTCCATCTGTGGCCCTCATGAGACTACTGGTGCCTGTTTGAGGATGAGCTCTCCGAGTCAACCTTGGGTTCAAGCCATCATCACCACACTAGGTCTGGTGCAAACTCTAGTTTACGCGACTGTGGGCTGCCTTGTTGGATGACCTCTAGTGGTTGCCTCCCAAGTGAGAGCGGATAGATGATCCCTGGTTCTTGCTAGAGAGGCCTTCAGCGTGCGCTTCCTGCTTCAGCAGCTTGAGAGAGGTGGCATGCAAGAGCTTGATCTTCTCGACCATCCAGAACATGGTGCTCTGATTGCTGAGATTCTGTTCTAAAGTCATGTGCCTATTTTCCCTGTGGGTACCTCACCCAATGAAGTAGGGTTTCAAAAGTTGGATCGTCGTTTCACACATTCTTTCCTCTGAGTTGTACATCCACCACTGCGGACTTTGTACTTTATAAAGGGAATTGATGAATGGAGTTACTAAGTGTTCTTTGACTTTGTTGCATGGCTCAAATATTCTTATAATATGCAAAATATTGAATCATTCAGATGGTGCCTTCAACCGCTTGGGCTATGCCAGTTTGGAAATTTGGCGCTCTGAAAACTCGTTCTTCTAGCAATTTGACTAACGGCTACGCATCTCCACACTTGGCAAAGACAGGGGCTGGCGGGGCTTGCCTCGAGCTGATCAGGGTTGAGCACCTTCCATCACTTGACTTTTTGATGACTCCCTACGATCCAACTCGCAATGGTTTTCCCTAATTTTTGCTTAGGGCAAGGGTCAATCGGATCAGCCTCAAATCTATCAGGGCCTGGATCTATCGGCTTGCCATCCTTAGAAAATAGTATGCCAGGGCATCACTGGTTGCCAACTGGTTGCACTGGGAGGTGGAGCTATTTTTAGGAACTGTGACGTCCCCGAGCTTCGTTGTTCCTAGTCAACTCGATTTAGGGAGCTGAGGCCCCATAGAGTCGAGAGCGAGGCGCTGACTTTGACAACGAGCCTCCAAGTCTCAAGTGAGATCTAAGAGCTTGCAGAGGAAAGAGCTCAGGCTTGGGATCAGATCACCTCATTGCGAGGTCGTGCTTTGAGAGGTTGAGTGGCAAGAGAGATGGAGAGCTGAGGGCTGCTATTGCCAAGGCTTCAAAGTCATGAACGAGCACCGCTGAAGTCAACTATGAGCTGTCCGAGTCTCAAACGAGATCCAAGAGCTCACAAAGAAAAAATCTCATGCTCAGGATCAGATTGCCTCGCTGCAAGGACGTGCTTCCACAAGCCGAGTGGTGAGAGAGATGGAGAGACAAGTGAGCGTTGCTGCTACTGAGGTTTCAGAGTCATGAGCGGGCACCGCTAGCATGAATCGTGAGCTGTTCGATCTCATAAGAGATCCAAGAGCTCACGAAGGAAACATTTTGGGCTCATGATCGGATTGCCTCGCTACGAGGACATGCTTCTAGGGGTTGAGTGGTGAGAGAGATGGAGAACCGTGTGAGCCTGCTGCTGCTGAGGTTTCAGAGTAATGAGCGGGCGTCGTTGGCATCGATTGTGAGCTGTCCGACTCTTCGGCGAGATCTAAACGCTCACGGAGGAAAAATCTCAGGTTTGGGATCGGATCACCTTATTGTGAGGACACACTTTAGGGTTAAGAGGCAACTTGTAGACTTCCAAAACAATTATGCTTGAAGAGGTGAAGGGCTGAGCATTTGGCTTTGCCTAGAGGAAGTTTGCTGATCTGGATTTTCCTATTAGCGCCTCTAATTTGAGGGGAGCTTAAGCTCGGTACTAATCTGAATTGTTCAATCTCGTGGAGCTAGAAAGGAAGCCTGCACCATGTTCGCCTGGGGGCTTACTGCCTCAGAATATTCGATCATTCAAGCAGTAGGAGCAAGCTGCACTTTGCATTCCTTGGAAGGGTCATTCTTGTCATGCATTGCTACTAGCAGGTCAACTAAAGGTACTGGGGAAAAGGAGACCCCAGTGGACTCCGATGTTGGAGTAGAGGACTCGTCAGTTAGCAAGTCAAATGAACGGGTCGATGCCATGACCGTGGCCGAACTACGGATCCCGATCTCGGTGGCTCCTTCGAGGATGCCATTCTATTTGTTAGCTGAGTGCCAAGGCTGTCGAGGATGACTTGGGTGTGCGTGTTGGATTGCGCTCGCTCCTACTGAGAGGAGGTCATGGGACAGGTATACCCTATTTTTTGGCTAAACACAGGAACCATTGCTGCCGAGCTTGTCTAGATGCATTTGGTCGGTTGCACTTGCTCATGCCGAGAGGAGGTCGTGGTGTTAAGAAAAGGTGGTTGCCAGCTAATCTTTGATGTTGTCATTGTCATGCTTTGGCGTTGCTTGGGATGTCACCTGTATGTACCCATCGGCACTCAGTCTCGCTAGAGGATGTCATAACTTTCATGCATTTGGTCCTAATCTGTCGACCATTGTAGACTAATGGTACTCATCCCTACTGGAAGAAATTATCGTATACATGCTGAAAAGCCCGCTGAGGTTTTGAGTTTGACGGCACATGAGTCACTCGATGACTAGATTGAGGTTTAGATTTGACCATGCATGGGCCGCTCGGTATGAAACCAAGGTTTAAATTCGACCACGTATGGGCCACTCAGTACGGGACTGAAGTTCTTTGACCATTCGTAGGTCAAGTTACATGCGAACGAGTGTTCTCCTAATTTATGGGTAGTCTAGTCATTTGATGTTACGAAATGGTATGCAGGCACTCACATGAGCAGATGAAATGATTATTTCATTAATAACAGTATGATTCAAGCAAGCAATATGATACATGTAAGATTTACTTGGATTCAACATGAAATCGTCATCGGTGTATGTGGTGGATAGCATGTTATGCCCTTAGGACTGGTCAACCATCCCAGGTGTATGGCTAGCATGCACCATTTTGGAGGGTCGCTGAGACACTTTGGTAGGCACTTTGGCCTATGGCCTCTATGCTCCCTAGGACTAGGTCCTCCACCATGGACTAATCGGGCAGCACCTTGCTACCGTGCTGGATGGCTTACTGGCCAGTGGCACAGGTTTCATTGTTGGCCAATACGGCCTTGGATAACCTAAACTAGTATAGTGCTTGGCTAGATGATGCATGCTGCGATGTGATGGGTAGCTGGCCGAGCATGTCAATCCCCCACTGCAAGTATGGCAATAACTTCTGTGGGGTCCACTACTATCTAGCAGGCTAATGAGAAACATCACCATGGGACCAGTCTTCTAGCCTAGAGTCATAGCTAGTGCACCATGCTTTGGAGGATCGCTGAGGCTAGGTGCAGTCCCCATCAGTGGGGGACCAGCCACTCTATCTCATGTCTGTGGCCTCTACACTCCAAAAGGTGGGGTTCGCCCAATTGAGGTGGTCTGGCACAAAGCCAGCATCTTTTGGTGGGGGACACCATATGCAGTGGGTTGAGTGCTCCGCTACACTCGACGATGTTCAAGCCTACTGCCTACCTTGCTCGGTGCACCAGCAGAATCTTCTAGTGCAGTACGTCGCGTGCAGGGGGCTAAGGGCACTACTTCCCTTGATGGCATTCTAACTTGCTTCTAACAATGTGTTGGGAACTTATGAGGCCCTATGGGCCTAATGAAGCGTTGAAGTAATCCAGGTAGAGCATCGGATCAAAACTTTAGTCATAGTGGCCTCAAGTTCAGTTCCCAGATGCTGCGAGGGGATGGCGACGTTCGGATCTGTGTCATGAATGGAAACCTTGTTAAGTCGGTGAAGTGTCTTCTGACGCTACGTGGAGTTCCTCCCCAAGAAGGGGGCCTTCTTGTAGCACTGGACTGGGGCAACCCGCATCACTCTAGGCTTTCATCCGCGCTTCATGGCTTGGTCAGTCCTTTAGCTGCCGTTAGGCCCTGTCACTCCTGGCCGCCTAGGCCACAAGGTCATCAAGCCACCGAATCTTCTGTAGATGCTGGTCCGCTCTAATTGCTTGGGTGTTGGAGGCCAGAACCCCTAGCATAATGCCTTCGGATCAACGCATGTGGTCCGAAAGGGGGCACTGATCCGTACTCCGAGCGCCTGCACGCTTTGAGGCCGGTTGTTCGTCAGCATGGCTACCCAATGAGGGGTCGTCACCATGGGGATGTTTTTTACTGGTGCATTGGGTAGTGAGTTGAGTATGCTGAGTTCCCATCATAAGGATCATGACAGCTTTTACTGGATTTGCTGCTCTACACGGGACTGATGAGGGGCACTACTGCAGGATCAACCTTGTCGAGCCCACAGGTCTAGCCTCTTACTCCAACGAGGCCGCTCACAAGAAGAGGGACGAACACTCTGTAGGCTCTCTCCGGTTCAGGCATCTTGCCCCAATGTGAGAATGATAGAATGCCCGTTGGTGCTACAGAAGTCATCTTTACGAGTGAAAGGTTGTAAGTCATCTCAGGAGTAGTGAACGCATCCGCCGCTTTAGGCTTTTGCCCTACAATCCGAGACCGGGTGGTACTCTCTTCTAGGAGTGGGCCCGATCACTTGGATGCTCCCATATATTGAGATGGTCAGGCGGTTGAGATTTTCTCTTTGGTGGGCTATCTCTTTCTTTGGGTGCTAGCATTCGTGCATGAGGGAAAGGAACCCCCAGCCGTAGTTTATCTAGACGTACATGTGGAGGTCTGGTGTAGCTTTAGGCATGATGCCCTATTGGGCGATGAGTGCATGCTCGTCAAGGGTTGGTCGTGTGTCACCACGGTTGCCCAAGGGGTCATCGTCGTGGAAGGCGATGTCTCTTGCCGATGTGTTGGATGGAGCATGAGCATTAATTACACTTGTTTGTTGATGTGTGACCCGCAGGTGCTGGAAGGAAGAAAACCTTGGTTGATAAGCGGGCAGCATCTTCTAGCATAGAAGGACGCATGCAGAGGCAGAGCTTTCTGCACCTAAGGGCATCCTAGCCTTCTTCCTGCCTCTAGCGACTTGGTCAGCCATCTGACTATAGTTGAACCCTGCCTTGAGGTCATCAAGCTTCTAAATCCTCTGATGATGTTGACTTTTCCCAATCATTTGAAAGCTGAAGTGTGGAGCCCCCAGCATTATACCTTTGGACAGGTGCAAACAGTTTAGAGCTAATAAGATCAGGGCATCTGACCTAGCCGTGAATGCCTCCACATTGCGAGTCAATCATTTGTCCACATAGCTACCCAAGGAAGGGTCGTCACCATGGGGGCGACATCTCCGGCTAGTTCGCCGGTCTATGCTAGGAACGTTGATCGTGTTTGTTCTAGGAGTTGCAGTGGTCGACTTTTTAGTCGTTCCCACAGGTGGCACCAATAATGTGTCTCTAGATTTGGGTTATTGTACGGATTAAAGAACCACTTAATATTTCGTGTCAAGTTGAATTAAGGTGGGTCTGGTTTCCATTTCTGAAAACTTGGGTCCTGCGCAACACAACTAAAAATAAGATGTAAAAAAATTGACGGGACTCACTTTTCGATTTATCACTTCCCGATTTATCACTCAAGTCAGAAATCTTTTTAACGGATAAAAAGATGCAATAATGTTAGAGATATGTGGATACATGCAATGGAGGATTGAATGAGAGTGTGCCTAACTAAGAGGTGAATTAGAGATGCGCCTGACTAGGAGACGATTTAGTTGTGCGCCCGACTGAGAGGTGGCATAAAAGTGCACCTAGCATAGGGGCATCTTTAGGATGCACCTAGCATAGGGGCATCTTTAGGATGCACCTAACTGTGCGGCGTCTTAGAGGTGCACTCGATTGAGGGATATCATCAAGGTACACCTAGTTGAGAGGCACCTTTGATGTGCGTTCAACTTTGGGGCAGCTTTGGGGTGCGCCCGGTTGAGGGACGTCTTGAAGATATGCCCAACTTAGGGGCATTTTAGAGGTGTGCCCTATTGATGGGCGTCTTAAATGTGTGCCTTGTTGAGGAGTGTCTTAGAGTTGCGCCTAGTTGAGGGATGTTTTTAAGGTGCAGAAGATTGTACTCCTACTAAGTGCGCCCATCCATTAGGCGGCTTCGAAAGACGAAGGGTTCTCGTGGGAGAGTGACTACTGCGAGGAAGAGCATAGTACTTCCGAGGGGGGTGGCTGACTGAAGGCGGGGACAACTCCTGGGCAGTGACGATGAAGATAGGAACTTTGTAAAGTCTCCCTTAGGCAAAGTGACCCTTTGCGCTCTACTTTTCGAGTCGACTCCACTGGCCTTGCAATGTGAGGATTCAGAGCAGGTGTGAGGCTTCCTCATACGCCGGCTGGAGTAGGAGTAGGAGCAGGAGAGCAAAACATCTTGAGTGAGTGGGAGCTAGCGTGCCTTCTAAGTCTTCTCCTTGGTTCGTTTCTCGCAGAGCTTTTCTCTTCTCCCTTCTAGTTTTTAAGCTATGCAGGCCATTGATGAGGCCGTCAATGGCGGTGGCCACTTAGGGTTGGTGGAAGACTTGGTTCCGGCGGGCGCATTTTATGGGGAGTGGCTTAAGAGAGGGAGGAAGAAGGATCACACTAAGAGCCTTGTGACGAGTATGTCCAGAGCTGCGACATTGTTGCTTTCAACGGGACTTAATTTCTCTGACTCAGGCTCAGAATTTTTGAAGTTCTAGGCTTCATCTTTGTGTGCTGTACGTCCTATTTGTCCAGTTTGCTGCTGCGGTCTTCATAGATGCACTTTCTATTTTTGGCAACGAGCTGTACGAGTAGAATGTATTTCTGCTACTCAAGTATACATCAAGTGCACAAATTTATAAAAGGGCACTTTAGGTGCACTTTGAGTATGAGCCTACAGGAAATAACACTTGTACGTGGGTCAAGTGCCGGGCAAATGTAAATATTAGGAGTTGCTCATTTTCAAACCTAAGCGTGAGCTAGAAGTAGATCTTTATGACACTAAAAAAAATTCCAACAAAGAGTTAGATACAACTACAAAATACGTCGGCACATAATATGCCTAACAAGTATAATTGATAATGATGATTTTGAAAAGCCATCATTTGACTGGTGATCATAAGTTTGTGTACGCTTTGAAAATTTTATAGTATATGATATTTATAGATTGCAGACAAACTTAATACAGTTTTTATTGATTAGATATATGCATTAATAGTTGCGACATTACCTTTAGGATTACTTAGTATGTCTATTATAACTACTTACTTAGAAGTAACTGTGACGCATTCACATTCAACCTCTACTATTAATTAGATCTAACTGTAATGTAGATTATAACAAATAATTTTAAATAGATATTCAACCTCTACTATTAATTAGTTCAAATTCTAAACCTGATCGTTGAATAGATTTGGAGCGAAAAATCGTAACAGCATCAAGAAGGGAGACGGGGTTTCATTTATAAGTGACAAGGGAAAAAAAAAATTGAGAATGTAAGTCGTTTTTTGAAATCTGTCTGCACTAAGCCTCCATCATCCACTGGTGTTAGTTGTAGCTGTTCTATCATCATGCACCAGCTTAACTTTGACACCACAACAACTCTTCTTACAATGTTCTTCTCCCTGCACTTGTCTTCCGCAGCAAGTCGCACCATTTTCTTGAGCAGCATTCATAAGCTCCAACCTCCTCTCCATAAACTCTGAGTTCCCCTTCCAAACCTCTCCATTAGCATACACCTCCTTCTTCCAAATCGGAACTGTTGCCTTGATTTCATCAATCAAGAACTTGCAGGCATCAAGTGCATCAACACGATGAACAGATGAGATACAAATAAAGACACTTGTTTCTCCTACAGGAACAGGTCCCAATCGATGTGCGACAGCAATCGAATTCAGGTTCCATGTTGATCGAGCAGAGGAACATATGGATTTAATGCATCGTATCGCCATAGAGACATATGCTTCGTACCTTAGCTCCAAAACTGTTTTGCCTTCAAAAGTATCCCGTGTCGTGCCGGAAAAGGTAGCTATGGCACCACATCGAGAGGCACGGACATAATCAATGTACTTGATTATATCAACAGGGGCATGCTCTTCAAGGATTTCAATCAGGGTTTTCTCATCCTCTTCAGCCATTCAATAAATATCCTAGATCTTCAGGCCTGCAAAGAAGGTTTATTCACCTATGAGCGGTGGGCAGTTCAAGCTCTAGATATTGCAATAAAATCCATGTGATCGCAGCAAAATGTCACATCAACGACCTTGTCAGAGTGATGCAACCTAAGGGAAAAAGAAAAAAAGAATGCCAAGTTTAAATGCACATCATATTGAAGGGCCATTTGGTTCTTGGGAAGTTGTAGAGGCTTCTTGACCTCATGAAGTCGATCAAGCATAAAATATTTTCATCCCGGCTTAAGAGTACCATTTACTAGGGATTCAATTATCTCAACCACAGCCAATTACACTGCAATATGCATGTTTAAAAAAAAACAGAGGAAGATTGATAAAGATGAGAAACACTAATTATAAAAAATGAGACTTTTTTTTTGTCAATTATGCAAAAAACATACGCAAATTGACATACTTGAAAATAAGAGTAATCTGATCGAAGAAGTAGGTTGAGATAAACTGGAAGCGAAGTTGTAAAACAAGATTTCAGTGCACTTTAACCGTTGGAGAACACTACTTCAACTCACGCTAGAGAGAAAAGGAGGATCCATATCCATGAACCCATGAAATTGGATTACAGGCTTAATAGATATTGATGTTGTCAGGACATTTTTCCCTCTCGTTTCATGGCTGGTGCATCACTTTACTTGATGCGTCCCGGATCCAAGCGTCGAACAAGTTTGGGTCAAGTCATTTGTCTAAGTCCGGCTCCAATCATCAAGCCTAGATCTTGCACACCATAACTATAAATAAGAAGTCAGGTGACAGTGAGAGGTTTCCCCACCGAAAACACTCCAACGCTCAAGTCAATTAATAGCCTTCGAATTAAGAAAGTGAAAGTAATGGATGCAAGGAGAATGCTAAGAGTGTTTGTGATGTTAGAGTGCTCTCATTGAGAGAGGCTTGGATGGCTCGTGAAGAACGTTGGCTCTAAACACTGTGTTTGCTGGAAACATAGTGACAAAGAGAGAGAGTATTTGTATTTTAAAAGCGTGTAAGCTTTACAATGGAGAGCTGTTATGGGCAATTGAGAGCATCTTTTAGGCCAATGAGAGTATGCCTTAGAGTGAGAACTCCATGGCCTTTTATAATCGCTGTGCTGGGCCACTTTCCTTGTGTAGAAAGGCTTGATCCCCATACTCTACTGGGCTCGCTGCCTTTTCTGGCATTGAGCTTTTATGATAGTGATGGCTGTTGACTTGATTACTTTCCTTCTATGTTCTATAACCGTTAGGGTTTTCTGGAGACATAATGAGGATTCTGGTGCTTTCCTTTAGGGATGCGCGCCAAATCTGCTGATGGTCGTTATAATTAAGATTGCCTTCTTTAAGGAGCGCTAAATCAAGGAAGATGACCGTTGCTGGTCGATGACGAATGTGTGGGCCAAACTGGGCCTAGGTAGCGTGAGGCCTGGTCTTCAACTGGTCATGCTTCTGGTCAATGGAAGTATTGACCATCTCAAGAGCAAGTTGTCCGTCCTGCTCTTGGGGCTTCTTTTGGCTCACTTAGCCTTTCGTCTAATCAACGGTGGGCGTTGACCGTCCGAACGCAAATGGACCGTTGTGGTTCTATGTTGTTCCTCTTTATTGGGCCATCCCATTACTGGCATACCCATCACTAGCCCCCCATGTTGGTGGTCTGGAACTCCGGCCTTCAGCATGTTCAAGTTGGGTCGCGAGCGGCTGGGTTCTCTCTCGTGAGGTGACCTGGTGAGGAAACTGGCGGAGACTCTTGGTCTGATGATCGCATCGCTTGCAGTTGCTGACCGTAAAATCAAGATCAGGAGAACCGGCTTAGAAGATTGTTGACTGGATTCGTTAACCATCTAGGCCAAGATTTGGAGAACTTCTGAAGGAAGAGTTTACTAGAATCGTTGACCATTTAGGACAAAATCCGTAGAACTTCTGAAGGAAGCGTTGATTGGAGTCGTTAACCGTCTGAGTTTGAATTCGGAGAACTTCTGATGGAAGCATTTGATCGGATTTGTTGACCATTTAGGTCAAGATTCGGAGAACTTCTGAAGGAAGCGTTGACTGAAATCGTTGACCGTCTAGGTCTGAATTCGGAGAACTAGTGGGAGTTGAAACGACGTGCCATCATGTCGCCGGTCAGTCAGTCGAAAAGTTGGCCATGTGTCTGCATGCGGTGAATTTGCGATCCCGATAATTAATGTTCCAGAGGATCTGATTCAACTGCTCCTTTTCAGGGAGCGACACGTGTCAGAAATGATGGGCGCACGATTACGAGACGGTTCCTCTTCTCCGACGTTCACATTCCTTTAAGTGCTCTGTCTGTTGCTTTTTAAGTTTCCCATACTTTCCTTCGACTTTTCTTCCTGAAAATTTCTAAGTGTCCTGTTCTCTTCCTTCTCTTTCGTTTTCATAGCGCATTCTGTTACCCAGATTTCTTTGGTGATTAAAGCCAGTGAGGTGAGGGAGTTGTACGTTAAGTACAACATTCCTGGGTCGATCGTCTTCAGGGTGCCCGGCGAGGGAGACAATGCGTGCTCCC
>JAOVVI020017050.1:0-10711 GCA_028571085.2 Nepenthes alata | reverse complement strand
AGGGAAAGATTATATGGAAGTTTGTGAACTTCAAAGAATGTTAAATATTTTCTTCCAGAATGGAGAAAATTATGAGAAAATAATTACGAATAAGGTGGAAGTTTTCATATAAGGTTTTCAGCATGGGATATAAAATTGGACTAAGAAATTATCTCAGCGGATAATATTATCTGGCATGTCATAAATATTATAGTGAAAACTCAATGATATTCCTTATTACCTGCGCACTGTAGCAGGTGATATTCCTTAGTACGCATTAGGATATTATAGTGAAGATCGAAAAATTGATTTATTGAGTTGCAAGATGTTAGCTTTTGGTCTCGTTTATCAGTCGATATAGGTAGTACCACCCACCTCGGGGTGTAAAAGGAGGTAGAGAAAAGCAGCTGTAGGATGTCAGCTTTTGATCCCGTCTACCAATTGATATAGGTAGTACCACCCATCTAGGGTGTAAAAGGAGGTAGAGAAAAGTAGCTGCAGGATGTCAGCTTTCAATCCCATCTACCGATCGATATAGGTAGTACCACCCGCCTTAGGGTGTAAAAGGAGGTTACGGCATTCGATTGTGGGAATATGCACAATCCATCCTATTTTTGGGATGTAAATAAGGCAGATATTTGTCTCAAATTGTGTGGAAGTTAACATAATTATTTTTTCGATTGACGCTTCATTAGCTGGTATGGCCTACTAACTATAATCTCTAAAGATAAATGATAAGTAAGAAGATAAAAGATAAATATTGAAGGTTCATGCATATGTGATATGAATCGTATTCCTTTGATATCTGCATATGTCTATTTTGATTATAAAAATATGCATGTTCTTACTTAATTATACCTTACTGAGTATTTGACTCACTCGCTGTTTTTTCTAACCCCTCAGATGAAAAGTATAAGTTGATATCTGATGATCAGAGTGGCGCAGCGAAAGGTGATTAGGATCGGATGATGATAAATTGTAAATTTGATATAAAAATGTACTCCATCTTATAATGAATAAATATGTATTTATGCTATTTGGTGTCGATCATTTGGTTGTGCTTTCATAAAATTTTTATAGATATTACTAGTACTTCTACAAATTTTTTGGTAATAAATTTTGGTTCCTAGTAACATCTCTAAAGAATCTGATACCATGTTCAAGTCATACGGGGTTGGATGGATCTGTGTATAATAATGATATATTATGGACATAGATATGTAGTATGACGTCTTATTAAAAAGTAAGTAAGAATGTGAGACGTGACACATATTCTTCAAAATCCTTCAAATGAATTAGAACACATTGACAAAGCCACCACAACTGACCTAAACACGATCAAGAATTTGATCGACAATATCCATAAAAGATGCTAAAATATTTTATAACCCAAAAGCACCATCAAAATTTCGCAATGGCCACACATTGACTTGAGAGCTGTCCTATGCACATCCTCCTACTTAATTCTTAACCAATAGTTCCTTGAACATTGCTCAATCTTAGAGAAAACTCAAACTTCTTAGAATGGATCAAACAAATCCTTGATTTTTGGAAGGTAATACATATTCAATTCCCAAATAATCCATGCATAAACCCATCGATTCATTTTTCTTCACATAAGAGCACTGAAGCACCCCACACCAATACACTTGGTCAAACAAAACATTTCTCAAACAGATTCTGTAATTGTTGTTTTAATTTCTTCAACTCAGACAGGACCATTTCATACGGAGCCTTCGAAATAGGAGCAGATCAAAGTACAATATTGATAGCAGATTTGATCTCCCGATCAGGAGACTACCAGATAATTCTTTTGGAAAAACATCTTCAATCTCGTAGATGACCAAAATGTCTTCAAGGGTCATAGAATAACTACCAGATCTGACCATATATGTTAGATAAATTTAGCACCTATCTCTCAACAGATGACTAGTACGCAATGCTAAGATCAACCATGAAACCTTCTTATTGATCCTTTCTTGGAACTCAGAGGACTCATATCCTGGAATGCCGATTGGAACGGTCTTGCTAAAATAGTCTTCTATGATTAAGGAACTGGTTCTAGCTTCATGAGCTGAATCTGCAAATACTTTGCCTGGAATTGTCTGTCTCCTATCTGGATGTCTAGAATTTGAATGCTTGGGATTCGAACAATCCTTTGACAAATAGCCTATCTAACCGCAATTGAAGTAGACTCCAATCTGTCAAAAGCAAACTTGTTTTGCAAGATTCTTTGACAGAATTTGCAGGTCGACCTCACAAACAGAACCTCGGGGAGGAACTAATGAGATATGTTCAAGATAAAATTTCTTTGTATATGTTATTTCCAAATAATGTTGTCTTAATCGATGAAAATTAGGAAGGTTTAGAAATAAAATTAACATATTAGATTGAGGCCCAAGATAGTTTAAATTAGAATCAAATACATTTGTAATTCTAAATAGTAATAAATAAATTAAAATCAATTGTCACATATTTATAAAAATAATGGATTTTGTTATTTAGGATTCATACTTCAAAATGGGGATATACATTATTATAAGACATGTACAATATCTGGTGGGTAAAATCGATAACTGCATCAAATATGCATTGTAATTGGAATATATTTCTAAAGTTAAAAGAGATATTCGATTTTATCTTGAACAAAGAGCTACATCCATACTTCAATAATAGATTTCATTATTTGAAATCTGATGAGTACGGCAGTCTACGAGTCAGCCTAAAACCCAATCTTTAAAAGGAAGAAGGGTCCAAATAACGACAACCCAACAGAAGATCATCTAAACCAAAGATCCATAAGACACGACGATTGACCTAAATGGTTCAACTCGAAACCGTCCAACATTAAATGAGCATTTACGAATAATCAATAGATTATTATTGACAATTACTACACCAAATTCAACAGTCAAAAAACGTGATAGCCTAATTGATAAATGCAGGCGGCAGTTATACGAATAACACCCCTCAAAATTATTCAGGCATTGAATGCAGGCTACGGTTATGTACATAACTTCACTCATAACTATAGAGGCGTAATGCCAAAGGATAGCCAAACAGACACTCACAATATAAATACACCCTTTCCTCGATAGGAAAAGGGGGACCCCAATTCGAGAAAAATGCTCAGACAAGCAAGCAAGTCTAGACACTATAGAAGCAACTCTTTTGTACAAGTGCACTCTTCCAAAGCTACTCTCTCGAGTGTAATATCTCAAAAGTTGCTCACTCTTTTAAGTGCATACTTCAGAGTCCAGTCCTCTACTAAACATTCAATCTTCATCTACTTGCATTTTACGTATTTTCTCCCTCCTATCTTGCTCTCTCGTATAGAAAGATTACTTATTTGAGTATCAGATAATATATCGGAGAGTAAGTCTCGTATTCCTCTTATTATTTGTCTATTGTGATATGTAAGATATAGAGTCAGAGTAATCAAAATCGAACCCACTTCCAATCAAACACCCAAATAAGGAGGTTTCCTAATTCATTCAACAATTCAAATCTAGAGATATATCATAAGCACCATCTGTGGTAACGACGAAATGTCTAACCATACATCCAAAGAAAGCTAATATGATGAATACCAAAACTCAAACAAGTGCACCAGCAAAGGAAGCTGTCTCCCATGACGATGACCCATTTGTGGGTAGTCATGGAGATGCCTAACAAACCACCAATGTGAAGATAGCTGCCTCGGTGGACACAAACTTCAATACATGTCTGGAGGAACAACCATTAGGGGCTCTTTCCTCCAACTCTCATTCTTCGACATGCAAAAGGAGAAGTCGAAGGAAGAAATAGCCTGCCAAGGAGACGATTCAACAGTCTGATGACCTTAAGGTTTGAGAAGCCACAAGCGACAAGGCCTAAATGTAGCTAGAAGGTCGACTAAGTTCCGAAGCGTGGGATGAAAGCCCAAAGGGATGGAATTTACATCGCTCTTGAGACAATTGAAGGCCTTTTTCCTGAGAAGAGGCCTTATGCAGTGCCCTGCCAAGGAAGACCCATAGCCGGCCAACCCAACATGTCTCCCTGAATAACTCAGAGTTGAAGATCATCCCCAATGTTAAGAGGATTTGTTCACCTCCTAAGTGAAAGAGAGAATTCGGAAGATTGAGAAGTAGCTATTCAGAAGAAGCACTAACAGACACTTGCCCGACTTGAGCAGGTCAACATTCATGAGGAATCCAAACATAGCATCTCCCTCGTAAATTCAAGACGCTGACCCTGGAGCCCTACGAAGAAAGTTTCGATCTGATGGACCATCTAGATCACTTCTGAACTATGCTAGGATTCCAAGACCTTGATGATGCGGCCATGTGTCTTTCCTTCTTATTGACCCTTAAGGGGGATACTCAAAGTTTATTCTATCAGCTGCAATCGAATTCGATTAGAACTTTCCAAGAGCCAGCCAATAATTTCTTGTTACAGTTCGCCTCCAGCAAGAGGGAGGAGAAACAGCCATGACACCTTATCCGCATCCGACAAGGGTCAAATAAAAGTTTGAAGCGCTTCCTAGCTTGATTCAACACTTATTTTTTTGGTAAATAATGTGTGTACTAAAATTGTAAAGAATTTACAAAACCTATTCTATCTCCTGGTCTCTTTCCACCTTGGAGGTAGAACAAAAAGTTAGGGCATCCTCCGAGCTTCACATATCATATCAAATCATAACATCAAAAATAATCTTTGATAGACAAGACAATAAAAAGAGGAAGTCAATGAACCTAAGACTCACTCCAACCCGAACGTGATAAGTTCCAGTGAACTACAATAGAGTTGAAGCTACTGTTATGGCTAGTCACTGTTAACTCCATCTTGTGATGAACAAAATCTGTGATTTGCTTGATCAACTGAGCTGCATCCCTAACACAGGAGTTGTTGAATATTCCTTGGTTCTGTTCCTTTTAGATAAGTAGATCATGGCTGCCAATGTGAGGTTAAGGGAGAGGGCTTTTGCATTTGTGCTTTTCCATTTGCTAGCTGCCCAGTGGATATTCGAGGTCCATTTGGTGTATGGCTAGTATAGTCTTGCCCTTTGACACATCCTTCTCTAGATTCCAGCCATGAAAGCACATCTAAAAAAGAGATGATTATGGCTTTCAATTTTAGTGTTGCAAAAGAAGCACGTATCTAAGAGGTGGGCAAAGCGACAAATATGGTTTAGTGTGCTTAGCCATCTATGGATGCCCAATCATAATATAAATGCATGCACAGGGATGTAGTGTGGCCCCCAGATAAGCGAAGCCCATGCCACTTTTTTCTTCTGCACCATGGAAAAGCTTGTACGTGGACTGGATCGAGAACCTAACATCATGGCTGGCGCTCCATTTGATCGTGTCCTACCTATCCGGGTCTGGGTTGTACGTTTGTGGGTTGTACGTTTGCATACTATCTATAATGCTTGCCACCCTGAATGAAGTAAAACTGAACTCTTTTATGCCGACCGTGCAGTCGGGTGACTTCTTCAAGCACTTGGTGCAACAAGAGCCTAAGACATTTCTTGAGGCAAAGACCATGACCAATTCATATGTTATCGTTGAAGAGGCCAAAGCACATAGACCACCATTCAAGAACGATTTGGGGGAAGAAGTGAAATGGAGATGGCTTCAACACCCAAGATCTTAGGAAACAGCCGAGGATAGAATCGGGAATTTAGAGAGAGTTGAAACCTCAGAACTTGA
Organism: Nepenthes alata; assembly: GCA_028571085.2. NCBI lineage: Eukaryota > Viridiplantae > Streptophyta > Magnoliopsida > Caryophyllales > Nepenthaceae > Nepenthes > Nepenthes alata. The sequence continues at coordinate 5,042 of JAOVVI020017050.1, read as the reverse complement.
CTCCTTTGAATGAAGTCTGAACGAACATCCTCATATAGATCTAGGACAAAAATTTCTTGAAATGGCCTAAGTAGCCCAGGAACTTGGAAGGAGGAGGTTAGTTTAATTGTTATTTCTATCATTGATCTCTGAGTCACAGTACTGAGGGCTACCAGACACTGCAGAAAGAGATTGAGACCCTCATCCAAAAAGGGTACCTCAAGAAGTTCCTAGGAGACCTAGAGTAAACCGCTCTAGGGTTCCGCCTGCTCTGCCGGGCGGCGCCGAAGCCGGCCATGGCCGATCTCCTGGTTGCTTCGCCCGGTTCCCTCCTGGTTTCCAACTCCACCTCTCTACCTTTCCGCTGCTCAGATCTGGCTGCGTCGACCTCTGGTTCTGAGTCTTCGCCTATGGCTATGAGCTCGGACCGTCTCCCACTTATGTTTTGCTGAATCAGGTTGGGATGAAGGCTCTTGCCGGTTGCCTTGTTGAAGCTGTTTCGGGCAGGAGCTGATTGGGGTCTCTGCTGGAGCCAATATCCCATCTGTTGAGGCTGTTTTCGATTGGAGTTCTGCTACTTTCTGGGACTCTTCTCGGGTTCTATTTCTCTCTTTGATCTACATTCTTAGTATATCAATTTTTAGCTTTGAATCTAGATTTATTAGTGTTTCTCGCCTCCGGATTTTCCTGGGCTTCTATGCTCTGGCTGCTGAGGCCGAAAGCCCTGTCTCTGGTTTTCTTACGGAAGCTACGACTATGGTGCTGTCTAGTTTGTGCTGCGTTCTTTGGTTTCGGGAGTAACTGTCCGAAGCTAATGCTATTGTGCTGCTCGCTGGATCTGTTGCTGACAAACGTCTTGTGCTCGGGTTTTGAAGCCTCTCTGCCTATGAGTTCCTTCCTGTTGGATGGGTTGGGGGAGCCCGTGTTGCTCTGGACTGGAAATTATAGGCTGGGGTGCTGAAGAGCTGGGAGTGGCCTTGTTTTGACGCTGGAGATCCTTCTGATGAGGTGGGCTAGGATTGGTCTTTTCCATTTCCTATCAAATAATGTGAATGATATGGTGGTTGTTAATGGACTATATCTGCCATGTTGCTTCCTCTGGCTCAAGTAGTGGAATTTTTTGTTTCTGCTGTTCTCTGAGCTGCTGTTTGAGGTGCCCTCATCTGTCTCTGCTACTGCATCTGTTGGACAAAATATGTCCCTATTAGTGCGGTCGGTGGAGGCGATGATTGCTACTATTGGTGCCACTTTTGCCACTCTAGTGATGGCATTCGCTGCTCTTTCAAACATAAGGGTCCTGATCAGCTGGCTTTGATGTTGCTCAGCCTGTGTTTCCTTCCAGTTGGACGGTTTGGGGTACCCGTGCAGATCTGGCTTGGGGATATATGGTTGTGGTGCTAACGAGATGGCCGAGGACTTGTTTGGTTGAAAGAGATCTGTTGGCATGTTTGGTTGCAATACTTATTTGGTTTGATCACTGTTGTTGGCATGATTGATCAGCTCGGGAAGTGGTTCATGCTGAGAGTGCCTTCATCTGCCTATGCTATTGCAATAATAATGTGGTCACCGGAGGTGTTGAAGGCTGTTGATTGCATTGAATTAATGTTCGTTGCAATGTTCTGAAGCTACCTCCTATGGCCTTCTAAAGCTGCAATGTATCAAGTTTTCTTTCCAGTTGTATGGTTGGAAGGACTTGCTGTGAGTTGAGGTGGTCATAGGTTGTGCTTTTGCCCGGTCCCGGAATGGTCTACTGGGTAAGTTTGCAACTGCTGTGGGTTGCTATTGTTAGGTGATTTCCTCTGCTTTGCTGAATGCTGAGGAAATTCCCTGCTGAGTATTCATTCCACCTTGCCCCAAGCTGATGTGGCTGATGGGGCTGTTTTGTCCCTACCCTGGCTTTGTTGCGGAAGTTTCGGCTCTTGTTCATGTTTGGGGGTCGCTGATGCACACTGCTCTGCTGATGTAGAAACTGGGGATGCTGGTGGAATGGGGGTTTCCTGCTGTTCCTTGTGTCTGCTGCGGAATGGAGCTTCTTTTGTGTTGACAATATGGCGACACCAATTTTAATCTGGAGGGTGAATTTTGGGCAGGATGTTGGTCAGCTCCAGGAGTATTGGCTCATGGTGCTTGTGGACCGGTTTGGTTTCATGACATGGCCTTTGAGCAGTGATTCATTCAAGGCCGGTTGTGATCTTTGGCCAAATTTGTCTCCTCTGTGCATTGGCTGGTGCTGATGTGGATTCCATCACTGGGGACGGTTTGCTTTTCAGATGTGGCACAGTCACTCCAGTTCTGGATTGGAGGCTGGGTTGGCCTGCTGACGTGGATTTCTATTCTGGTTTGGAATTGTGGCTGCCTGGATCTTCTGACCTGGCAAGAATTCTGCCATGTTGGGCTTGAGGAGTGGAAATATGGCAGGTTTGGCGTGGAGGCCGATTAGGCTTAGCTGGCATCGCATATTTCATGCCAATTTGGTCTTTTTTTTAGCTGCCTTCCTCTTTGGCTGTTGAGACTTCCAGGGTTGGCTAATATGGATCATTGCTGGATCCTCTCACATCCTTGTTTCCTCTCTTTTGTATACCTGCTCCCTCTCTCACATTCTCCCGGTTTGGAATTGTGGCAGATCCCTTCTGATGCTGAACAGTGGGTTGCAACTGTAGCAGTTCTGCCGGTTTGGTTGATGAGGCTACCAGGTTTGACTGTTGTGGTTTGCTGTTGGATTCTCCCATTTTTCTCGCTTCTTCTCTTTTACATACCGGCTTCCTCTCTCACATCTTCCCGGTTTGTAGTCGCTTGCTAGATGCAGTTGGGCGGTGTGGATTTGAGTCCAGGATACTCCCGCTGACGTGGATTGATGGCTTGCTCCTCGTCTGTTATACATCTTGGTGGGGTGCATGCTTTCTGCCAGATTGAGCCTTTAGTCCGGTTTGGGGCCGGCTTGCTGGCATGAATTGGATTGAGATTAGGCAAGCTGTTTATGTTGATTGTGTTTTGTGGGCCGGATTGCATGCGGCCGTTTTAGATGATATTAATATTGATGTTATTTTTTCTATTTTTTTACGCTCGGTTTCATGATTTTGTTCATGGTGGTGCTCAGGGAATACCCTAACTCGGTGTTCTACCTCTAAGTCGGAAAAATACTTGCAGCTAGATCATTGTCTTGTAATTCCATTTATTTTAATTTAATTTACTTACTTATCAAAAAAAGACCTAGAGTAAACCTTCAGGAGTATAGACGAGACGAGTTGAGCCCATAGGAGCAGCCGCGTAACCCAATTTTGACTGAAGTAAATAATATGGTGTTTATGAGACCACCCATAAACAACACCTCAGACCCCTAGAGAAGGTTTCCAGCAGCAAGAAATAGAGGATATGAGTTAGAAATAATACCATTAGTTTTAGCAACGACTATATAACTCATGTAATAACTCTCTATTCTGATCCTCTAGTTGCATTTGTACTCGTTTTGGATGATACACTTGATTACTAATTGAAACGGGTCTTTATTAATAATTTATGTTTAAGAAATTTGTTATATCTCAATACTTATTTTAAGCTCGAATTAAAAAAGGATTAAATGAGACTAGTTGATGGACCCTTATACGGACTATATAACAACCTATTTACGGGACCATTCTGTTAGGACACGAAGGAGTGTCTGACTGAGCAGCAAGAAGGGATAGGCACACAGTAAAGAGAGAAAGAAGAAGAGAAAGAGAAGGCCAAATCTTTTACGTAGAAAACCCTTTTGAATAAGGAAAAAACCACGGGACTCCGATCCACAAAGGATTGCACTATGTGAGTTTTTGTTTACACAAACCACCGGCTATACAAGCCCTAAGAGACGAAGAAGAAGAAGAAGAAGAATAAAGCTTTTAGAATGCACACCCTCAGCTCTCTCTCTATTACACTTCAGTCTTCTTTCACTCTGTTTCTGCAATTGCTCACACATGCATACACACACACTTCTCTCTCTCTCTTTTCACAGACACAAAAATACACACATATATGTATACTGGCTGATGAGAGTGACGACCATACCAACATGGAGGTCACCTGTACAAGTAGCAGCTTGGTGATCGTACACCTCTACAACGGCACTGCAGATTGTCGGGTCCAGTGCAGACAATGGCCACTCAGCAAATGTAGCGCACTTTGTCCATAGATCTCGTATGCTTAGAAAATCCTCTGAGCTAACCTCCATGTATGCTTTCTGTCTTCAAGTCTTCAGGCCTCCAAAATGCCTTCAGGCGTTGCCCATGGACCTTAGGCTCCAACAGAAGAAGGTTCTTGGGCATTATATAATATCCTCGTCTATTTTCAAAATTCACAAACGACTTGCTCATAAGTCTGCAAATAACATTGCTCATTAGTCTGCGGACCTTATCTATGTAAGAGTTTATGGACAATATTCGTGCGAAAGGTCAGCGGCCAACTTCCCACAAGGAATGACCCCAATAAACTTTTCCTCAGGACCAAGTGAGAATAAAGTTAGTTAGCCAAGCAATGTCACAACAAGCTTCAAGCTTTCCTTTGGGTAAAATTTTGGTCATCATGTCGGACCCATTTTCATTTGACCAGACCTTTTCTACTGACAGCTGCCTTTCGTCAATAGTGTCTCTCATCCAATGATGTTAAACGTCAATGTATTTTGATCTCGAATGGAATGAGGAGTTCCTATACAAATATATGGCACTTTGACTATTACAAAGCACCATGTATTTTCCTTGAGTCAAGCCCAACTCTTAAATGAATCTTTTCATCCATAGTATCTCCTTGCTGCGGTCACAGCAATGAACTCCACTTCCGTAGTAGAAAGGGCGACGCACTTTTGCAGCTTAGATTGCCAAGAGATTGCCCCTACTAACAAACTTGACGAAATACTCCGAGGTGGATTTTTGAGAGTCAATGTCCCCGGCTATATCCACGTCTGTGTTGCTGACCAACTGGACCTTATGATCTCCAAACTGCAGACACATCTTTGAAGTCCCTTAGAGATATCTGAGAATCCATTTCACAGCAGACCAATACTCTATCCTTAGATTTGAGAGGAATCTGCTGAC
>JAOVVI020017048.1:0-10711 GCA_028571085.2 Nepenthes alata | reverse complement strand
CTCGATTTGAAACAACTTTCTTAACATAGAACGGTTCCACAAAGAAAAGTCTAGTCTTAGAAATATGTTTACGTCAGAGCTATGGGTGAAAAGTAGTTGGCCTAAGGAGATGAAAGGTAAAAAGACAGGCCAAAACTATTTTAATGGCAGCATTTTGGAGCAATGTATTATAAAATTTTAGGGTCATGCGTCCGCTTGTTCGGGTATATATATATATATTGATGTGTCCCTGGATCCGAGTTAGAGAATTGCTCAATCTTCCTCTGACAAGTCGAACTGGAGCCGATCCGATCCCCGTAATTTCAAACCTAGAACCTGCACAACACAACTAAAAATAAGAGGTTAAAGAATTAGCGACTCAATCCCCGGTTTATCCTCTGACGCTCAAGTCAATAATCTTTCTACGTTGAGAGAAAGATAGGAGAAAGGAAATATGCACGAATGCATGTCTATGGGGATTGAGTGAGGGATGCGCCTAACTGTGGGGCGGCTTAGAAGTACGTCCGGTCATGAGACAGCTTGCGAGATGGAGGACTGAGCTCCGAGGATGCGCCTGACCAGGGGTGGCTTATGAGATGGAGGACAGGTCTCTTGGATGGACTCTTGGATGAAGAGCTTGACACCTGGATAGAGGACATGGCACCTGGATGGAGGGTATGGTGCCTAAATGGAGTCTATAGTGTCCTTTTCTTTTTATCTCCCTGCTATAATGAAGGGGTATTTATAACTTTAACGGATAGTTCGACCTTCCCTAACTAGTGACAACCGTTTGCTGAGCTAGATGGATAGGACATTAGCGGTTTCCTTCCTTCTTTGACACGATTATGAGAGATGTCCGATATGGCAGTTACCTCCAGGAAGAGATCCGCCAAGCAACCGCTCCTATTTTGGGAGCGATCGTGTGAACATGGAGACAATTATTCTTGAAATATTTACCAAGCTGCTCCAACCGATTACGGCAAATTTCTTCGGCGTGTAGGAAGAAAATTGTGGTCCGTCTTGACTGGGCCGACAAGGTCATTTTGGCCGACTGGCCCATTTGACCCAACTAGGCCGGTTGATACATTGTTCGAATCCTGAGCCTATCCCTTCTGCTTGTGGGCCTTGTTCCTGGGCCGGGCAAATCAAACCCACTATATATATATATATATATAGCAATGAATATATCTAAATAAGCCATACAAAAAGCTTTCAGTGAGAATGAAGAGAAGTATAGAGACATCTTCAAAATCATTAACAATAGATGGAAATGCCAAATTCATCATCCATTGCATGCAGCAAGCCACTTCTTAAATCCTAATTTCTTCTACAGTGATCTAACTATTGAACTTGATAAAAAATCACAAATGGTTTGTATTAGTACATACAAAGCCTCCTTTGAAGCATTGGCATGCAAGACAAAGTTATAACTGAATTTTCAATGTATATGAGAAGTGAATGTCTCTTTGGCATCCCAATGGCAATTAGATCAAGGAAAACAAAATCTCCAAGTACCTACATCTGATTCACTCCAATAATCTAATCTTATTCATATTAACTATTTACAATTTCCTATGATTTTGTGGTGAAGTCTATTAGGAAATTCAATATGATTTTTTGGTAAAATATTTGGAAGTTCGGCCACAAACCTTTAACAATTGACTGTCGAAATATTGAGTTTAACTACTAGTGTAGCTAATTGTAAATGAAATTGGAATGTGTTTGAGCAAGTAAGTACATGTTAATATACCTTACCATAAATTCATAACTAGAAAATTTTATTATCTATTGAAATATTATAGTGACACTAATTTAACTCTTATTTTATTCAGCAAATTCACACTAAAAAGAGATACAGGATTGAGCATCAAAGATTACTTGATCTGGTTAATGCCAAGTATAACCAAGCTTTTAAGATTTGCTATGGCATGCGAAATGTTATTCATCCTATCAATTAGATGATGTTAATGATAGTAACGAATGGTTTTGGCGAGATGGGGGTGAATACTTTGAATGATGAGGATGATTTGGTTTATGATGATGATAACTTGGTGCGGGGTAATGTGTCAACAAAATCTGGGGCTGAGAGGGTTGATGACATACACTAGACGACAAGTAAGAACAAGTGTAGTTGCAAAGGCTTTGAGTTTTAAGAGTAATAAAAGTAAAAGAGGAGGAGGTTGATGGCTACAAATCTAATAATGGATGTAATGAGAGTTTATTTAATGATGATGACAATTGTGTGCGGATGATGTTGTGGATGTTAATGATCATTATATTTAGAGCATCTTACGATTCTATACCTAGTACTTTTAATGACTGGTATTTTTATTAATCATGTTGTGTGTAATGATGTAACAATGTATTCGACACTGAGTGCATATCCACCATATCTAGAACATGAATATAGAGAACAATCAGCAATTTTCAAAATATTTAGCAAATTTAGCAAAAGTGCAAGAACACTGCTCCTTCCTGTGCATGCACTCAGCTTACTGCCCAGAGTAGTAGTCTCAACTCTCACAAAGTTTTTGAAAAAGATTGAGAGGGAGGGGGGGAGATCTTAGAAGTGGCGATCATACCACTTTTTCTGGCCTGTCTTCAGGGAGCAATACCTTGTTCTTTCCACCAGTGACCACGTAGCTGGCTAGCCAGGACCTTGTTTGTTTTTCATTCAAATGCCAAAGAAGGTGCTAGAGGGGGGAGGGGGGGTTTCCGCACTGTATTTTGGTTTAGCAAGCAAGGGGTCTCTGTGATCCAAAAACAGCCCCTTCCATAAATGATTTGATATACCCATATGTCGAGGAGGTGTACACCAATCCTCGCTTCCACCATTTCGACCATATTCGGCCCTGAACCCAACCATCTCTTCCAGCCTCCTAATTACCTGATAAACTAATCAATTCTCTCTACTTCTTGTTAAGGTCTTGCTTTAGGCCGAGTTCTGAATTAGTGTCATGATGTCATAGGCAAATTGTATCATCAGCAAACATTAGGGTTATCACGCCGGCGCAGCCAGTATTTTAAACTACGTATTAGATAAGTAACTTTTGTGCATCATATATTTAGTCAAGATCTTAGCATATCTTTACGCACTTCATATGGTTTAACTGAAACTGATCAAATGTCATGCCACAACACTGGCAGGCCATAATTTCTTAGCATTTGTCATGTCCTGTGTCCATCTTGTGCAGAATTCCTATGCAGCATCTGTGCATCATAGGCCCTAGAGTTTGAGACAACCCCAGACATCAATCCTTCATCGACAGAATCAATTCTCCTCGCGTATGTAAGTCATGTGACATGCACATGCGGCCATAAACATATGATAAAAAATGCAAATAGTCCAGCTAGTATCCGAATGTATCAAAGATGAGCAAGGTTCTACCAAACTCACTAAAATGGATGGACGCAATCACAATGCACACTTCATGGAAACTAAAAAGAGGAGATACCCCAACAACAGAGATAGGAAAGGGGAGCATGCGAGGCCAAATGGTCCATGAACAGATTTACATGGTTGCTCGCTAAAGTGAGCAAATCTTGAAATGTAGAAATGGAATTGAGGAGCAATGTGGCGTTATATTCAACACAAAATTTTGGCTACAACTGGGCATTGTAGATATATATGATTGGCCTTTTTTTAATGATATATGCAAATTAAAATCAAGATTGCAAAAATAACCTAATTTCCTCTCAAATTTACAAAGAAGAAAATTCAGTTGTTACTTAATCCGAAAATAACTGGCTATGGGAAAGTGCAGCGAAATCAAAAACTACTTAAAGGAATATCGGGCATTTAAGAATGACTACAGTTAGAGGACTCAAATCATGGTTCAAATGATAATTTACCATGAAACTAGAAGCCAGCTAACAGGTCTCGTAGAAGATACCTAAAACTTCTACCATTATTCCCAACAGAATTTCCAAGACCGATCAAACACAATCAGATAGTAAGACATATATGTTTAATCGTGACTATTTATAGTACATAGTGTCGCGATCCTGACATAAGCATGTACAATAGTGACATCAATAATAAATAATTCTCCTCAATAAATAAATGCAACCAAATAACCAAAACCAAGTTGGACGTTACACACTATACCATAAACAACATTATAAACCATAATTTTGCAACAGACACAGGAATTAGCTAAACTACCCTCGTCCGGCCTCAAAATAATATAAGTATCTACACAAACCCAAAATCTAGCAAGGAAAAGCATCTAACCAAATATTTATCATACCACAATCGAAACCGTACATAACATTCATTTACTTTACCTGCCCAGAGTAACAAACTACATAATTCTAAAATATACATAATTCCCAAACAATTATCCAATCTACAAATACAATAAAACAAAAATCCTCATCAGTATTCCGTTCGTATCCCACAAGCATCCACAGCCCGCTAATATAGAAGGGTTAGAAAATAATTACAAATCATGATCCTAATACTCAACAAGTATATATATGTGTATAATAAGCAATACCTATCCGTAAAACAGATGGAATGATGAAAAATTCTAAAACACACATGAAATTTGAAATGTCAAACTTTCCGTTAAACGCGTTCCAAATTATGATTTAGTACAAGCAATTTGGTGTAAATACGAGTATTCAAATTATATAAACCGTAAGAAAAATACCACAATATCAAAGGGTATAACTATTCCATAAATCATGTAATCCGAAGAATCATATTAAAACATGCAAAATTTAGAAGGCCGAAATATCTCAAAACATAAAATATGATACATGTCAAATCTCAAAAACTAAGGACCAATAACTTGCATACCGACTAATCAAAAGGCCAACTATGAAGAGAGGATTAATTATATTCCCGATAATGTTAGGCATATACATTACTATTCAAAATCTATAGGTGGGACGCTTATATATTACTCATTATAAATGAGGTCAAATGCCACTTTTTTCACTGGTGGATGATGGGTGCGTTTTTCAAGTGCGCTTACTATATTAAAACATGTCTAAATATAAGTCGTTAATTTTTTACAATGATTATCAATTAACAAACAAAAAACTCTATAACAAATATACAAAACTTTTTCACAATCTAGAAAAAGTATAAGCTTGGATCAGGTAGCAAAATAGAGTCATCATAAATGCTTCTATGGAAGTCACATATAAGGTCATATGCACAAATATTTCATGATTTTCCTTTACAGTATTTCAATATGCAAACAGTTCCTTCCAAATATCCACAATTTCAGTGAAAATAAATAAAATCTTCAAATATTTGGTAAAACCAAACAAAACCTCAAAATATTCAATAAAATACACATGCATGCAATAATATTTTAAACATGGGTACTAATAGGTACGGTCAAAGTTGGGCTGACTCAAATAGAGAAGCCTAATGAAAAAAGGCCCACGAAAGATCTTGGCATAAAGAGAGTCGGTGTCGTGCCAAGGCCCATGATTTTAGCCTGCTCGATTTAGTTTTGGCCCATATTGCCACTTCCTTGCTCTAAGAAATACCGGCCATAACTGGCAACCCTTATCCAAAATGTTGGGGCAAAACTATCTTGCCTTATCCAGGACGATTTCAAGAAGCGAGCAAGTAATAACGGTCCCGAGCATTATAAAAAAGGCTCCCGAGTGCAAAGAAATGGGGATCACTCTTTCAGTCAGACACAATAACAAAAAATATAAAAAACAAAACAAAAGAAAAAAATGTATATTCTTCCATTTCTCAAAGCATCTTTCTTTTCTGTAAAGAAAGATTTTTCTGACTTGAGCGTCGGATATTCTATCGGAAAATAGTCCTCATAGGTGCTCTGATTCTCTTATTTTTATTTGTGGTGCATAAGTTCCAATTTTTTAAAGACGTCGATCAGATCCACGTGGTTCAAGTCAATCGGACTAACCAGGCAAGGAGATCAAGGAGGAAATCTAGATCTGACTAAAATCCGGATCTCGAAATGCATCATTGTTGCTGTCTATGGGAAGCGACCAAAATACATGCTTTACCACTATACATACAAAAGAATGGTTAACACCAGAACACACACAAGTGCTCCTGCTAAATATGCTGCCTCCCTTGTCAACGACCATTCGATAGGTAGCCACGGGGAGGACCGGCAAATGGACCTAATTCAAGCAATTAATATTCGAATGGAAAACATGGCTGAGGCAATCCACACCCTATGTGAACATTTGGGTCAGCAAAAGCAAGGAATGCAAGCTTCAACCCTGTGCACTCCTGCAACAAAAGAAAAACTAAGAGACGCCTAGCCAGAAACATCAAGCAGTCCGGAACCAGGCAAGAATGATCTCAAGCGATAGAGGAGGTCAATCATGATTGGAAGGCCGATTAGGCCCAAGATCCCATGAAGAAAACCCAGAACGGCGTAATCCTATAACATGCAGCCGGCAGGAGGAAGCAGTCACCCTGCCAAACCACAGCACACGGAGTTAAGAAATTTCCTCAACGAAAAAGGTCAACAATCGTTCCTCTCGTGGAGGAAAATGTTAAGAAGATTTTGTAACATGTGTTTAGAGGAAGTGTAGAGAGACATTCTGCCGATTTGAGGAGATCTCCATTTACAATGGAGATTCAAACATGTCCACTTCTTCATAAATTTAAAATGCCAACTTTGGATATTTATAATGGAAGTGCTAATCCCATGGATCATCTTGACCACTTCCGTACATATCTGAGTTTTCAGGGCCTAAATGAAATGGCCATGTACCAGCGTTTTCCCTTGACTCTCAAGGGAGATGCCCAGATTTGGTTTCATCAATTGCCACCAAATTTAATCCAGTCATCTGAAGAATTGGCTGACAGTTTTTTAACCCAGTTTGCCTCCGGTCAAATGATCGAAAAGCAACCTTGGCACTTAGCTCGTATTAAGCAAGGACCAATGGAGAGTTTGAAGAGTTTTCTAGGAAAGTGCACCGCATAAGCCCAACGGATTCCCCGGCTCACTGATGAAGCGAAGCCAAATACCTTCATTTCTATTCTGGAACCGGGCGACTTTTTTAAACATCTCGCTCATAAGAATCCAAAGACTTTTCATGAGGTAAAAGCAATTACCCGTGCATATATATAGCAGTAGAGGAAGCAAAGAAGTTGGGTCGTGTGGATCACTCACAGCAAGGACCGGCAAGTGGAAGGAAAAGGAATGGAGACCGTGTTGACTTTCTTGACTCGAGAAAGTAGTTCAAGATCGAGTCAGGAGTTCGAGGGGAGTTCAAACCTTTGTATCTGACTTCTTTGAATGACTCCCGGACTATTATGTTCATGCAAATCTGAGGAGAAATTTCTAAACTAGCCAAAACCAACTAAAAACCCGGAGGGGGAAGATCAATCCAAATAATGTGATTATCATCGATTTTCGGGTCACAGCACAGAGGAATGTCGAACTTTACAAAGGTAAATTGAGGAACTCATTCGGAAGGGACACCTCACCAAGTTCATGAAGAATCCGGAATAAAATCCTGGAGAAAGAAGAGAGGAAAGGCAGGATCAACAGCAGCAACAGCATCCGAAGAATAGAGTGGCGGCCGGAGTGGTCAGCATTATATCAACCAAATCATCCAAAAGTTGCACTCTAAATCAACCAAAAGTTGATGAGGATAATGAAAAGAAGTCGACGTTGGAAACTAGAGATGATGTAATTAATTTAGACAATGATGACATGTCACATGTACAACTAACTGATTCAAACCCTTTGGTTGTATTAGCACTTGTATTGGATGATAATGTGGATTACCAACTAAAATAAGTTTTTATAGATAATGAAAGTTCAACTAATTTATTTTACCTTGATGTGTACTTTAAATTGGGACTAAAAAAAGAGTCAACTTAAACCTGCAAGTAGATCTCTCTACGAATTGTACAATAAACCAGTGTCCGTCCAAGGAACCATACAACTAAAGGTTACCTTGGAAACATACCCTAGGATTGCCTCTCATACTCTCACTTTTCTAGTGGTTGATCTACCTTCCGTTTATAATGCCATTTTAGGCTGATCGTGCCCGTCGATCTTCGAGGCAGTAACATCTCTCTCGCACTTGAAAATGAAATTAATAACATCGTATGTCGTGGGAGAAGTCCGAGGTGATCAAGTAACCAGCAGGACATGTTGTCTCGAGTTACTCAAATAGCACCAAACCGGCGAGTTGAGGACTTTCATTACCGAGATGAAGCAACTCTACAACAAACCCAACCTGGTAAGACAACCGATCATGTCCCTCCGGACCCCAATGATCTAGAAAAATGTATACAAGTTGGAGGCTCGCTTTATAGGCATATGCGAGATCAACTTATTACATTCCTCCAACATAATACGGATGTCTTTGCGTGGTCTCCCATTGACATGCCGGGAATCCCCACAGAATTCATGGTCCACAAGTTGGACCTTGATTTCAGTCACACAAGCTTGTCAGACAAAAACAAAGGAATCACTCGATTGAGAAACTTATTGCTATTCATGAAGATGTAAAAAAGTTGTTAAGTGCCGGTTTTATCAGAGAAGTCCAGTATCCTAATTGGTTTTTCAATGTGGTGCTTGTGAAGAAAAGTAATGGGAAGTGGCGGATGTGCGTAGATTTTACCAACGTAAACAAGGCTAGCCCAAAGGATAGCTATACGTTGTCCAGAATAGATCTATTGGTGGATTCCACGTTAGGGCACGAGTTGTTAAGCTTCATAGACGCGTACTCTGGATACAATCAAATCCAAATGAGTCCAAGAGACGAAGAACACACTTCCTTTATGACCTATCAGGGAGCGTATTGTTACAAGGTTATGCCTTTTGGTTTAAAGAATGCAGGAGCCACTTACTAGTGGCTTGTTAATAAAATGTTCGAAACTCAAATCAATCGAAACATGGAGGTATATATGTGGACGATATGCTCGTTAAGAGTAAAACTGTCAGCGACCATATCCGTGATCTGAGCGAGATCTTTCAGGTACTTCGGAAGTATCAAATGAAGTTAAATTCAACCAAATGTATTTTCGGAGTATCTTCTGGGAAATTCTTAGGTTTCATAGTTTCCCAACGAGGGATCGAGGCCAATTTGGAAAAGATAAAAGCGATCATCGACATGGCTCCACCTCAGACGGTAAAAGATGTTCAAAGCCTGACTGGAAGACTTGTGGCTTTATATCAATTCTTAGCTAAGTCAGTTGAGAAATATCTCCCCTTCTTTATGACTTTGAGAGGGACGAAAATGAACGGCTTCATTTGGACAGCTGACTGCCAAGCTGCCTTCCAAGAATTGAAGAGCTATTTATCAGGTCCTCCCCTATTTGCTTCACTAAAATAGGGAGAAGATTTATACCTGTATCTAGCAGTGTCGAAAGTAGCGTTGAGTTCAGTTTTGATCCAACATCATCCAGATGTGGAATGGCCGATCTATTATATTAGTACACCCTTAGTTGACACAAAAACCCATTACGCATATATTGAAAAAGTCGCATTGGCACTCGTCTATTCAGCTAGAAAATTGCGACAATATTTCCAGGCTCACAGGATAATTGTTTTGATTGATCAACCGTTGAAAGCCATACTACAAAAGCTTGATATGTCCGGAAGACTGGTTCAGTGGACCATCAAATTGGGCAAATTTGACATTGAGTTTAGACCAATACCAGCCATCAAAAGTTGGGCTTTAGCTGACTTTGTTGTTGAAACCACCATTCCAGTCTTAGACACCCATATTGCTAATGAGGACACCAACCAGATAGATAGAGTACCGATTTGGACTTTGCATGTTAATGGGTCATCAACTCAATTCGGCAGTGGAGCTGGGGTAGTTCTGAGAACTCCGGGTCGGTCATCAACACGCGAAACGCCATTCAGTTTATGCTATTGGACGGAGGCGATAATTCCTATAGAGATAGGATTACCTAGTCTCTGGGTTGAAAGTTTTGACTCCCTTAATAATGCACAAAAGGCTTAGGGAACATTTTGACCTACTTGATGAAGCCCGAGAAACGGCCCAGAAGTGTACTGCGGCATATCAACAACGGGTTGCACGATATTATAACAAGAGGGTAAAGGCACAAAAATTTGACATGGGAGATTTAGTCCTACGAAGCATAGAGGCGACAAGGAAAGTGATAAACAGGAATAAACTCTCTCGAAACTGGGAGGGCCCGTTCCTTGTATCAGCTATTCTCCAAGATGGCACACACAACCTACGCAGTTAGAGCAGAAAATTAATTCCAAGAACGTGCAATGCAATCCATTTAAAAACGTTCTATCAATAATTCTGTACCGAGCTCAGGTAGGTAATGCATGTATCATTGAGTACGTCTGTATCATGCTTTACATTAAACATTAATAAAATAAACTGTTTTTTATTTGTTCTTTTTTTTATTTCTTGTTTTATTTGAACATATGAATGCACGCATGACATTGCATAAAACAAAACGGCCTAGGATGCCCCGAAGTCAGGCGAGTTTTCTTCCCACCTATTTCATGACCCGCAAACAGTCAAAATAACCTTGATCCAGTCATCAAGCGGCCCATAAGTGGTCAAATTTGAACCTTAGATCCGTTCCGAGTGACCACATACGTCTAACAACTAAACCTTGTGGGGTTATTTAGCAAAAGTGTGACAAATCCCTCGCGTAGGGATGAACACTTTCAGTCAACCATGGCCTGCGAATCAGGATCAGACATGAATATTGTGACAACTACATCACATGTTCGATGATCCTAAATATGCTAAAGCCCGACACCGATAGCTA
>JAOVVI020017047.1:0-10711 GCA_028571085.2 Nepenthes alata | reverse complement strand
AAAAAAAAACAAAAAAAAGTGTGTTCATTCATTTCTTATCTTTATCTCTGCTGATAGGTTAATCTGTATTTATTCTAGTTTGAAATTACTTGTGCATCTTACCATTCTTCTACGGTCCATTTGGCTGGTTCATATTTCAGTTTTATTTGTTTTAGTGGTTGCATCTGTGCTCATTTAAGTTCAATATATTGTGTTCTAAGCTTTCATATATTTTTTAAGAGGTAAGTCGTAAAACCAGAACTGTAGATAGAGAGCCTATGATGATTAGTATCACATTTCACAGGTAAGCTGTTCCTGCATGCGATCTTAGTCTTACTTTCTCTGGAAGACTGGAACATCTATGACACTGTATATAAGGCTGCTAGGCAATAATATATTCTGGAGTTGGAAATGTTGCATGCATCCACAACTTGGCAAACAAAGATATAAAATTAAGATTATTTTCTAGCATTTTAGTTTTTTTAAAAAATAAAATTGCAATCAGGCTATCAAGTCAGAAGAGCTAAATATGGCAAGATGATTCTCTTGTGTTCACATATTCATTTAATGTGAAGTAGATCTGCATCACTAGGATGGCCATATGCATGTGAGTAATCATGCAGTTTTTGAACTCACAGTCACGATGATTTTCCTATTGATGATGATAGTCTTGATTAAGAACAGAAAGGAACGATGAACCAAAAAAAATTTTAAACAAGTAATAGTCTGTGTCACAAAGATACAAAAAAAGGAAAGTACTCTGCCAACGAAGAAAAAATGGTTCAGTGACTGATTAGTGATAAGAGCTGTTATTTGTGCTAAATTGCAATGGAATTGGTTCCCCTCTTTAGTCATTTTTGTAATCTCTGGTATAGTTGGTGTTATGGTTTTTGTTTATTTTGTGTTTCTTAGATTCAAAGTCTTGAACTGTTGGTCTGGGGATAGTCTTCTTGAAAGAAAGGAAGCAAAATTCACAGGTCTTACTTTATGCAGGACATGGGTCCTGGGCTTCCTGGCAGATGAGATAAACACAAACCAGCTCAATTGAATTCCACAACTGAAAATAATGAATATTACATTTCCTTAATTAGCTGAATCTATGATTAGAAGAAATTCTAAATATTGATGTTTCTAATCTTATGTACCAAATGAAGTATGAAAATTATGTATTGGGGCTTTGTTTCATCTTGGTTGGACTTATTGGACTTTACCTATTGCCACACCAATGAGGAAGCAATTAGCGTTTATGGTGTCTTTAGTTCCTGTTGGCATATATGGTTCCTAATGAAGGAATGGCAGTCACCTACCCCTTCCCCCCCAAAAGTAACAAAGGAGTGACAACTTTCAGACCTCAGGGTTTTCATCTGGAGTGGGTACATTTCTTGTACCCCTTCACGTAAAAGGGTTATTCCCCTTCTTGAATTCTTTCATGGATTCTGATGCTTTATTATCCTATGAAGTACAGTGAAATCTTTGCTTAGATTTTGTATGTGTTTGGTGCCCCATGACACCTCATTAATGAAATATACTTAAAAGAAGCAAAATATTATTATTAAGATTAAAGAATAAAAATGGACTGTAGTTATGAACAAACATGTTTTCTGTTTTTAGTGTTAACTTTTGGGGAAAACAAAAAATGTTACCAAACATGTTCATTTGTAGGCAAACTAAAAACAAATGCAAAGAAAAGCAAACTTAAGTAATACTTACAGGTGCTTTGAAAGCTTTGTAATTGAATTTCCCATATATAGACTTCCGCATTGTGGTAATTTATAAATTAGATGAATAAATACGGATTTTAATGACAGAGGAGAATGAGGACACAAATAGTTTACAGAAAGAAACTGATAGCCCTACTGAAAATACAGCAAGAGAGGCATTTGAGAATCTACGGGAATGAGTAGTTCAAAAGAATTAGGTGAAGGGAAGATGGGTGTTCAGAAAGCAATTAAGGTGCAAAGGAGCTTTTATAGTAAGCTCTAATGGAGCTTTTAGAATGTGCTTGACTGGAGTTGTTCTTTTTATTTAATTATATTTGAAACCTTTAAAAATATCCGTTGACCATTGTTACAAATTAATTTGTAAACTAAACAAAACATTAATTTTAAATCTATCTCAAGAACTGCATCACCACCCAATGCCTCCACGGCAACTACAGTCAGCAAAACTCCCGACTCCCCTCGATTCTTCCCATCTCTTCCCTCCTCATTTCCTGCTACTACCACCACTAGTTTAGGTTGTTGAAGAGACCATATTTGGCCTCATTGTTGATGACAGATTCTATATCGGGCCTCTCATCTTCTTACCCAATTTGTTTTCCAATCTCTCTCTCTGTCTGTCTATCTACTGTTTCCCAGTCACTGTCGCCTTATTGGTGATGGATGAGGCCAGATTTAGCCTTGCTGTTGATGAGCAAGGCTGGATCAGGTCTTTCCACATAGGCAATGTCAAGAGTGAAAGGAGATAAGGGTTTTGAAGTTAGGGGAAGAGAGAGGAGAGTGTGAGAGAAAGCAGGGAAGTACCACCAGTAATCAAAGGGGCATAGGAAGGTGGAGCCATGGCGGGATGAGGCATGGGTTGTGTAGGCAGCAGAGCAGGGAGGGAAGGTGCTGCTGGTGAAAGGGTGGATGGGAGAGCGGCAGTAAAGATTTATTGACTGCTGGGGAAGATGGAGGGCTTTTCCCTTTTTTGTTTTGTTACCATGTATCTCTTTCCTCTTTTTTTTTTTTTTTTTTTTTCAATAGTATTAATTTTCTTCCTTTTTAGACAAAATCGACATATATTTGGGTTTCATGTGATGCAATGTGGCTGAAAGTAAAATTTGAATAAAATCCTTGTATTTAAGGTAATCATCATAGCGATCAATTTAATAACCAAACTATTTTTTTTTCCAACATAAAAGTTAGGCAAGATATTTAGCAAACAATTATCATTGTATATATTAAGTGCTTAAATTTTCAACTTAACGCCTTCTGATGATTTTAGCAAGACCATTATTACAACACCACTAGTAGACAGATTTTTCTGCTCCAAAGGCACTTCTGCAATCGATCAACCAAGCGCCTTTTCAATAGCACTGTTACAAAAGTAACTCTTCAATAGCACCTGCACGAAGGCTTGCTTAGTCTCCATTGGTGGTTGTTTCTTGAGTTTTATGTCTGAGATTGATATTAAACTTGATCTACCTGATTGGAATCAGGTTCCCTCGAGTTTGCGCTGGGTAACCTGTAATTGATCTTGAGCTCAATAATAGCACAGTTCATCACCCAAAAAACCGATGCTAGTCTGTTGGTAGAATAATATAAAATAAATAATTGTGGAGCTAGTAAATAATACTTGTGTAGAAAGCTTAACATAAAATCCACCCACTAAAAGATAAAAAAATGTTAGATAGATTTATCATAGATTAGTTTCATGTCTACATTGAAGTTTGGAAATGTTAATGGAACGGGGAGCAATGTGGCTGACAAGAAAAGACGAAGGTTGTTGAAGATGTTTTTGGTGCTTCCAACATAGACACTGTAGAACTCCAATCAGAAAGAATATGATGACTTATATAGCTCTTTTAGTTCTTTAAGGGAAATATTGTTACCCTGAAATGGTATTGCAATGTTCATGCCCTACATGAATCCTCGTTCATCTCTTATATCTAGTGGTCAGAATAGTCAATGAAGATAGCATCAATCTGTTGTTTTTGTGATGTTTAGCTCTTTCTGTTTTGAACTTCCAGATTCTGCGTGGGGATCATTGTCCTTTACACCGACAATGGAGGTGCTAGTTCATCTCTTATCTATTATCTTCATGCTCAAAATCATAATTGTGGAGTTTTTAACTTCTTTATTTGGTAATTTATTGAAGGGAACATCCAGGGCGCCAGATGGTGTAGGCTCCACTTCCTCTCGCTCAGATGGTAGTGAGTACGAGCATACTGCCAAGTTACACCTACCAACTCACTGCAATTTCCCAAGCCGTCGTTCCTTTATGTCCAAACCCATTCATCCCCTATCCTTCCCAGTTCAAACTTCTACCAAAGGAGCTTCATTAAGTGCGACAGAGTATGAGATCACCACTTCCCATAGAGACACCCACGGCTCAAGCAGTGGCAGCAGCAGCATTGACTTAACTGATATATTGGAGCCATTTCAATCCGAGAATCTTGGCCCAGTATACAACCCAGCCGAGGAGTTTAAATGTGGATTGTGCGAAAGGTTTCTTTCACAGAGATCACCATGGAGCTCTCGACGGATTGTCAGATGCGGAGACCTGCCAGTTACGGGGGTTCTTTCTTGTCGGCATGTCTTCCATGCAGAATGCCTGGAGCAGTCAACGCTCCTTAAAGCTCGTAGAAGTGATCCTCCTTGTCCTCTTTGTTTTAAAGCTGGGGAGATGAACAACAACTCCCCCGAGCAGCAGCAGCAGCGTTTCTTTTCCAGATCGAGGAGTAATTTCCCAAGGCTGAGAGCTTATGCGGAAGACGGGTCATCTTCCAAGCCTTGGGGCTGTGCACAGGCCGGAGATTGTGTAGAAGGGGCTTTGTGTGCTCAACAGCATAATAGCGGCATGCTGCTACTCAACAGGAGTAGAGTGAGAAAGACTCTCTCTCTAAAAGGTAATACAGGGAAAGAATTTCCAGTTAAGTGGAATAAGAATGGCTCTCACTCTTTGCAGCTTTTAGGTGAAAGATTTATCCGCAGTCGTGGACCGGGCAGTTGCTCAAAAACAGCAGCTGATCCAAATGTATGAAGGGATGACAGTGTCAGGAAGGCTTTGTGGAGGGTCAGATGCATCAGGTAAATTGAACAGTTGGGAGGGTCATGTTGTCATATGAGGATCATGTTGTTGGAATATGTGCTGCTTACTACCTTTTATCTAATTTTTGGGATGTTATGGTTCTATCTGATTATTATGGAAAGTTGCAACTCTCTACTCTGTTGGGATCTTGATTTTCATAATAGATGGTATTTCTATTGGACCCATTTTACTGATGGGATTTATTACTATTTAAGCCACTTCAATTCTGGGCCAGTTACTTTCCAGTTCTCTTTTAAAATGTAATAAGCCTACTCTCTGTTCTCCATCCATAGTGTTGAATTGTTAGCTTTGTGTAATTCTAATCCTTTTACATATATGATTCTAATTCTAATCATTCTATATATATGCACACACACACACACACTTGATATTGACGTGAATAATGGTTGGCCCTTTTGGACTTCGGCACTTGGTTTGAGATTTGTGAATAGTATGTGCTTTCTATTATTGATTAAACACTGTATTAAGAATGTTTATTTTTTAAGAAAAAATTGTGATTCAGCCATGATTTTAACTATTTCAAAATTTTGCGTTTACATTTTATATAGAATTGAAGTTCAAAATATACAATATAGTTATCGAAAGGGATAACTGTTATGGGCCTAATTGAGTCAGGCCCACCAGATTTCGGGCCCAATAGTACAACTAGCTCCATTTGGCAATTGTTCAGCCCAACAGTGACAGAGTACTCGGCTAACCCGACCACCACTAAAATTTTGAGATTACAATTAATATCCAATACTGAATGTATTATCCTTATTATTCCTTCCGTTGCATTCTATTCTGCTTTTTTTATTTTCTATACTAGTTCTCTGCTATTATTCCTTCAGTTACTATTGTAAATAGGGCACTGTACTATAGGAAATGATATAGAGAATATATTTATGTTATTCCTCTCATCTTCTCACTCTTTCTCTTTTCCCTTTGTCAGCACTCAATTCTTCCTTTTCCCCTTCCCCTGTTCCTTTTTATTCACTTTTTTCCTTCATTCGCCCAACCTGTGGCTGATCACAAATGAGCTTGCATCGTTGATGCTTTCATTGAGACATGGTAAAGGACATCACTACTCACTACAAGGTGCTAGAAGATTCAATTGCGGGACTAATGAAAGATTTACAGAAGCTCGCAACTACAGTACAGTAGCACACCGAGGGATTAGCCACTACTGCGACTACAATGCAGCAGATCCAACAATCCCTCGCTGAGCTCCTGCGCCTACAATCTCTATCCTTCTCAAATCCTCCATTACTTCCTACGCCCACGGTCTTTTCACCTTCATCTCCTGTCATTTCCATACCCACTTTTCAAACCTTAATTGCCTTACTACTAACACCATCTAAAGTCCCAAATTCTACCCACCTGCCTTTGCCAAAACTTGAAATCCTATTTTTAATTGGTAAAAATATGATTGGATGGCTCTTCTAGATCGATTAATTCTTTCTGTACCATAATACTCCACCGAAGCAGAAGCTCACCGTTGCAACCTTCTACATGACAAGAGCTACCTTACAGTGGTATCAATAAATGCATGTAATCCAACAGCTTATGACTTGAGAAATCTTTTCTAGAATTCTGGAGCTCTGGTTTGGATTCTCCTCTTAAGTAAATCATGAAGCTATTCTCTATAAGTTTCATCAAACTACTGTGATGGCATATATATGACCAAGTTTAAATCTTTCTCTACACACTCCAGGGTTCTCTGCTACTAATCTGGTGAACTTCTTCCTCTTCAGTTTACGTGACGAGATCCAGAGGGAATTGCTATTGCTAAAGCCACTTCCCTACTAGAAGCAATTAATATAGCTAAATTAGTGGAGGAAAAATTGAATTCGAATCAACCCAGTTTTCATTGACAACTTCTCACCAAACCCTCACACCCAACCCCCACCACGTTACCCAAACTTCCATAACCCCCAAGCCCTCCACCCAGATTACCACCACCTCCAAATCTTCCACCCAATTTACCGATAAGGAAATTAACCCAGGCTGAAATGGTTGCACGCTGGGAATAAGGGCATGATTCAATTGCAACGAGCGTTTCACCTCGGGATATCGGTGTAAACCTTCCCAATTTTTATGTCTGCTTGCTGATGATGATGGACCTGTCCAATCTAAATCCTGTCCTTCTGGCAACGACTCCACTGATCAGGAGTCTCCAACAGAATGGCTTTCGGGGGTCACCCTCTTATACCCAGCACAAGATAGCACTCCAACAATCTCCTTCCACGCACTTGCAGGCCATGCTGTTCCAACTACTCTGTAGTTGCAGGGAATAATCTCTGGTCACCCGATGGTTATCCTGGTTGATAGTGGCTTTACCCATTCTTGCAAACTCGTTTTGCCAGGTATTTGGGGCTCTCCATAGAGCCATCTCAATGTGACAGTTGGTAACGGGGATTCATTATATTGTGAAGGCTTGTGTACGAATGTTATCCTCACACTAGGAGCCACCCGATTCCCAGTGGACCTATATTTACTGCCAATTTATGGAGCAAATTTGGTACTGGGTGTCCAATGGTTGGCGTTTATTGGGCCAATAATATTTGATTATAACGCCCTGTGGATGAGTTTCAATTATATGGGCAAACAGCTTACGCTTCATGGATTGCTCTACCATGACCTTAAGCCAATTGCGGCGAAGTGACATCACTAATTCTGTTGTTACATGTTTTCAACTAATAATGAGACCAGTCACGGAAGCCACTCCAGCAGACTTGTTAGCTGCTCTCTGGACTCCATCTCAGCTACCTCATGTTAGTGATGCTAAACATTCTTTTGCTCTTTGCCGCATCTTTTTGTCGTTTGCTAACGTCTTCACAATCCCTCATGGCCTGTCCCCACAACGTTCGACCAATGATTGCATTCCCTTAAAGCCTAATATGCCACCCGTGAATGTCAAATCCTAGTGCTATCCACACTTTTAGAAAAAGAAAATGGAGAAGTTGATTCAGGAGATGCTGGCCGAAGGAATTATTCGAACCAGCCCCTTGTCATCACTGGTTCCCCTAGTTAAGAAAAAGGATGGTAGTTGGCACTTTTGTGTGGATTATTGTGCCCTCATGCCTTTACTATCCGGAACAGATTTTCCATACCCATCGTTGATGAATCACTCGACAAATTGCAAGGTGCAAGAATTTTTTCTGAACTGGACTTGCGATCAGCGTATCACCAGCTTTGTGTTCCTGTTAAAGACACCCATAAGACAGCCTTCCATACTCATGAAGGATATTACGAATTCCTCGTTATACCCTTCGGCTTATCCAATACACCTTCCTCCTTCCAAATGGAGATGGACACTATTATTCGACTTATACTCCGAAAATTTGTGTTAGTTTTCTTCAACGACATATTGGTCTACAGCCCTTCGTAGGAGACACATTTCCACCATCTTACGCAGGTGCTTCAAATCTTGTGCGATAACTCCTTTTATGCTAAGTGATCGAAATGTGACTTTGGGTGATCTTTACTATCTTACTTGGGATATATTGTGTCTAAACAAGGAGTGGTCGTGGATCCGACAAAAATTGAGGTTGTACAAAGTTGGCCTACACCCACCAATGTCAAGGAACTATAGGGGTTCCTTGGGCTGGCAAGATTCTATAGGA
This sequence comes from Nepenthes alata, assembly GCA_028571085.2. NCBI lineage: Eukaryota > Viridiplantae > Streptophyta > Magnoliopsida > Caryophyllales > Nepenthaceae > Nepenthes > Nepenthes alata. The sequence goes on along the minus strand of JAOVVI020017047.1, from coordinate 2,315 downwards.
GGTTTGTGGCTCAATACGTTCAGATCTCAGCGCCGCTCACTCAGCTATTACGGAAGACTGCTTTTGTTTGGAATAGAAAAGTTGAAGCAGCCTTTAAGTCTCTCAAGGCCGCTCTCACTACCACACTCATATTAGCTTTGCCAAATTTTTTGAAATCGTTTGTTGTACATACCGATACATCTGGTAGTGGTGTTGGGGAAGTGTTGGTGCAGTCTAGGTGACCCTTGGCCTTTTTCAGCAAACAACTTAGTCCTAAAATGCAACTCTCTTCTACCTATATCCGGGAACTCTATGCTCTCACAGAGGTGGTGAACAAATGACGCCAATACCTCATCGGTGCTAAATTCTTTATCCACACCGATCATCAGCCCCTCAAGGCTCTGATGACTCAATCGTGCACACCTCAGAACAACTGCGTTGGATCACCAAATTAATAGAATATGATTTTGAGATTGTGTATTGTCCAGAGCGAGAAAATGGCTCTGCAGAGGTCCTGTCCAGGATACCGGAAGGCCCCTGCTATTATGTATATTCCGTATCCAAACATGTGGTTATATTGCTAGCCTCTCTCCGTAATTACTACATGAGGCACCTAGCTTCAGTCAATTTCTTTACTTCTCTAAAGGATAGACCAGAAGACTTTGCACATTATACTCTCCAAGATGGCCTGATCTTATATAAGGACTGAATCTTCATTCCAACTAATTCGGCCCTACAGGAGATAATATTATAAAAATCTTATAGTTCTCCCCTGAGAGGTCATGCTAGGTTTCAATGCACATTAGCAAGAATAGCTTCTACCTTTTATCGGCCCCATATGCGTAACGACATTTGCAACTGTGTCTCTCAATGTGCCGTTTGCCAGCAAGTCAAGCCACCCACCATGGCACCACAAGGTCTGCTGCAACTACTCCAAATCCCAAGTATGATTTGAAAATCCATTGCTATGGACTTTATCACTCATCTTTCTCCCTCTGGCGGAAAAACAGTGATTCTCATGGTCGTTGTCCGCCTGTTTAAATATGTCCATTTCTCGCCCTTGGGCAGCCACTACACACCTAAGGCTTTGGCAGAGGTCTTTATTGAAGACATCTTTCGCCTCCATAGATTTCTAGCGAGCATTATCTCATATAGGGATCCTATATTAATGAGCAACTTCTGAAAGGAGCTCTTTTGGTCTCAGGGGACTATCCTATCCACCAAGAGCATCTACCACCCACAAACAAATGGACAAATTGAAGTATTAAACCTCTGTTTTGAATATTATTTATAGTGTTTTGCTACTTATCATCCCTTTACTTAGGAAAAATTTCTACGCTGGACTGAATAGAACTACAATACTGCTTGGCATTCTTCCATCAAAATAAGCCCGTTCGAAGATGTCTATGGACGACCGCCTCCTTCATTAATGGACTATGTCCAAGGCAGTTCAAACGTAGTAGTCGTCAATGAATTACTTCTGGATCGATCCAACATCCTAGCTGCTCTCAAGGCCAACCTACAGCGTGCTCAGCTACGCATGAAGAACCAAACGGATGCCCAGCAAACTGGATCGATCCAGTTTGCTATGGACAACCCTACTAGCAAATCACCACAACTAACCAACGCTCCAACAAACTTGCTAAACACTATTACGGGTCATTTCGGATATTAGATCGACTTGGCCTGCAGCATACAAACTACATTTACGTGAGCACTCCAAAATTCATAATGTATTCCGTATTTCATTACTCAAGAGATGCCATGGGAACCCTACTGACCAACAAATTGGCCTACCCTCTGAAGCATGGGGTTCACAGCCCTTAGTGTATCCCATACGACTTTTGGGATATCGACGAGTTTTACAGCATGGCAAATTCGTTCCCCAACTTCTTATCCAATGGCATTTGCAATCTCTCAAGGAAGTTACATGGGAGTGGGCTACGGATCTCACTTAAGATTTTTCAACATTCAACCTCGAGAATAAGATTCTTTTTTATAAAAAAAAAAGTAATATTACAGGCCTCGTCAAGTTAGGCCCAGCAGATTTGGGCCCAACAGTACAACAAGCTCTATCTGTCGATCGTCCAACCCAACAGCTATTGAGTACACGACTGACTCGATCACCACTAAAATTTTAGAATTATAATTAATACCCAATACTGAATATATTGTTCTTATTATTCATTCTGTTACTTGCTATTTTACTTTCTTTATTTTCTATACCAGTTATAAATATGGCACTGTACTACAGGATAGAATATAGAGAATATATTTATGTTACTCCTCTCGTCCTCTCACTTTTTCTCTTTCCCCTCTGTCAACACTCACCTCTT
>JAOVVI020017046.1:0-10711 GCA_028571085.2 Nepenthes alata | reverse complement strand
CTTCATTTTCCCTCTTTTCCTTGGTGTCTTCTCCTTCTTATCTCTACCCGTCTAATCTTTGTTCTTGTCTCTACCCCTCTATTATTCTTCTCTCTACTCCCTACATCACATTGTGTGGCCGAAGAGAAGTGAAGGGAAGAACCAAGCTCAACAAGTCAAGTGATCATGGGCAAGTGTACCTATGCCTTCCTTGTTGTGTTTATTTGATTAATCCTTTAAGTATTGTTGTTCAAATATTTCAATTCCCTAATTTTGCTGCCATACTATCATAAGAAAATTAAGTTTAAAGAAGGAAAAATGTCGCTGGATCATTTGGTGCTGATTTTGAAATTTCGAACCGAGTATCCAGTCAATGACTAAATAACAAATAATAATTAATTCAATAAATATGTCAAGTTCAAATTCTTCTTTTCAGTATACAAAAATATTTTCAAAGTTGAATATTTTACTACAAGTATGAATATTATTTTCAAACTTAAATATTTTACTGTAAGTATGAATATTGAGTCAGAGCTCTACACTATGTCAACAAATTTGTTAGAAAGATTATTTCTTTTAGAACGAAGAAAATTCAGTATAAGTATTAGAAACAGATTGTAGAATTTCCAAAAGAAATTTTGAAGTAAACAACTGGACCAATGATGGATTAACAGATAGTATATTCTAGCATGTCTTCGTATATTATGGTGAAATATCGATATCTAATAATTCAGTTCAGTATAACTAAGGCGATTCCGGCCCCGTCTACCAGGTACAAAGGTATGTACCACCCATCTTGGAGAACAAATACGAGCTCCGACATTACATTGTGTAGACAGAACACAATCCACCCATCTCGGGGTGCAATACAAGTTCAGGCCTTAGATTGTGTGGACAAAACACAATCCAAATTTCGATCTACTCCTTTAATTGGTAAGGCATACTGGCCCTGGTCCCTACAGAAAAGTATGAAAAGAAAAATTATTTGCAAAATTTGGGTAAAAGAACAAGAAAGAATCAATGCAAGATATTGGAAAAGAATTGCATGTTTTCCATCCTCTGTAATGATTCATATGTATGTTATTATGTTTTAACTAAGAAAGTTACATGATCTTTGTTATATATATTATACATTGCTGAGTATTTAGCTCACTCCCTTACTATTTTACTTCAGATGGCCCAATCGAGTTCATACCAGACGAGCATGAGTGAAGGATAAAGGATGCAGCAGGTATTTTGGGAATGTTATTTTGTCTATCGTTAACCAAGAATGTATGTAGGAAGGAAAACAAAATGCACTTGATGTAAACTATCTCGATAAATTTGAGATTTGTTATTAATATGAATATATGACAACTTTATTTTGATCGACACTAGTTGGGTCTTGCTTCCGAAAATATTTTGTATGATTTTAGCAGGCATCTTTCCTTATTTGGGTTATGTGCATGATGAAACTATTATATATACATAAAATGATACATAAAAAGTTTACATCCTTTTATGATACTAATTGGTAAAAGATAAGTATAGTTAAAAATAAAGCTAATGATGAATTAATACGTGGGATGTCACACCTATAATGTCAAGCCCCCACTGCACGAACGACCCTAGTGATCGCAGGGTCTGCAGCTCTGCATGCAATCGGTGTGGAGTGTCTGTTAGTGCCACATAAGGCTTCTTCTTAGGCAAGGGGCCTCTGGTCTCTATGGGAGTAGTTGGATTACGTCGCTCTGGGCTTTCATCCCGCACTCCATGACTCAATCAGCCCTCCGGTCACGCCTCGACCCTATCACTTGTCGCCGCTCGATCATTGAGGTCATCAAACCATTGGATCTTCTCAGTGGGCCGTCCTTTCCTCCGATTCCTCCTTTTGGATGTTGTGTTCTGGGAGTTGGAGGATGAAGCCCCCGGCAGTGGTACTCCCAGAGGGGTACAAGTGGTCTGGAGTAGCCTTGACATGGTGTTCATCTGGTTAGCAAGCACTTGCACGTCAAGGACCGGTCATTTGTCCCTATCACTACCCACATAGGGGTCGTCACCATGGGATACGACATATCTGGCCAGTGCGTCAACTCATGCCCTAGTATTGATCATGTCTGCTGCTGTGGTTAGACTTTTTAATCGTTTCTTACAGACGGATACAATAATACATCCTGAGATCCGGATTACCAAACAAATTAGGGAGCCATCAAAATTAGGCATCTAACTGGAAGCGGGTTCAGTCTTTGTTATTGCGAACCTGGATCCTATACACCACAACTAACAAATAAGACGTCAGAAGATGACGGAACTCACTCCTAAGTATGTCTTCCAATATTCAAGTCAGTAATCTTTCTTAGTCGAATAGAAAGATAGAGTGAGAAATATGCGTAGATGCATGAATGATGGAATTGAGTGTAGACGAAGGACTAGGCTCAATTTGGTGCACTCAGTTAGGAAGCGACTTTGAAATTTAAGGGCAGTGCTTCGTAGGATGCGCTTGGCTAGGGAGCGACTTAAATGAAGTATACTCGATTGGGAGCAGCTTAAATAATGGTGCACCCGATTAAGAAACGACATAGAGAAGTGCGCTCAATGGAGAGCGGTTTTGAGAAGTGTACGTCGGACTAAAGACTAGCTTAAAGAGAGAGGTGCGCTCAACGAGGAGCGACTTAGAGAAGGGTGTGCCCAACTGAAGAGCGGCTTAGAGAGAGACGAGGAGTGACTTAGAGAGAGACAGGGAGTGGCTTAGAGAAGTGTGCGCCTGACTGAAAAGCAACTTAGAGAGAGATGTGCTCGACCGGGAACGACTTTGAGAAGTGTGCGCCCGACTGAGTGGCTTAAAGAGAAAGATACACTCGATGGAGAGCGGCTTAGAGAGAGAGGTGCACTCAACGGGAAGCATCTTTGAGAAGTGTGCACCCAACTGAGAAGCGGCTTAGAAAGAAATGTGCACTCAATTGTGAGCGCCCTTGAGGAGGGTGTGCCCGATTAAGGGGCAGCTTAGAGGAAGTGCGCTCGACCGGGAGCAGTTTTGCAAGCTCTTAGTATGCGCGAATGCCTGAGAGTTGAGAGTGTGCTCTATTTTCGAGGACTGATTGCTTGGTTGCTCGATTGGTGGCTTCTTTGGGAATGTGAGAGTCAATCTCCCTTTTCTTTGCGGAGAAGGCGGGGTATTTATAGAGTGAATGCCGATTTAGCATTCCTTGGGCTTCACGGATGGTGATAGCTGCCTACATGGATTTATTGAGTTGTTTCAGTGATCACGAGGAGCGATTATCACAACCACTGTCGTCTGTGAATATTCATTCCGTTGATCACAAGAGCGCTGCATGGTAACTTGCCGCCTGAGAAGACTTGCCGAGCTGCTATTGCCTTTTTGGGGTGATATACAATCATGGGGCCGCCATATGGAAACTACTGCCAGCATGCATGCGCTAAGCTGTCATGGCAACCGTGGGCTAAATTATGGTAACTGTTGTCCGAATATATGCGCTGAGCTGTCATGACGTCAGCCAATTCAAGGCCGCGGCTATCTATGTAAACCGCTAATTAGCCGTAATTGCCCATTTATCGCCGGATCGTATCGGATCACGCTTCCTAGATTGACCCATGCGCTTGCAAGATCTTGGGCTAAGGGATGCCCTGCTGGGCTGCTACTTCTTAGGCCCTCTTTCTTCTGTTGGTTGGGCAATGGGCCGACCTGTGAATTACCGGACCCATCAAGACGATAGCCAAAGTTATTCTTAGAGCTAGTTGAACAAACTCGATGAAGATGCTTCTTGGGGATGAATTGGAGGAGCTGTAATGCTCTGAGGGTTCTATGACATTACTGTGCCTGGTGCTTGGCCTTGCAAGTTGAGAAGATTTGCAGAAGGGTGAGCTGCTTTACTTGGACTGATGTCCTTTTGAGCTGAGGGCCGCAGACCTTGGTGGAGGTTTTGTTCATTTTCCTTTGTTACGGCTTTGTATTTGATTTGCCAGCTCGGGTATGTCCTAGCCTTTGGGATCCTTACTTGGGTGTTGAAACATTTTGCTATGAGGTTTCACATAAATGCATTCATATTAAGGAGCTGACATTTAAGAAATGGATAAGCATAAAATGCCTTATTAAGGGGGAGAAAAAAATGTATAGATATAGTGTGTGCGTGTGTTGGTTCAAAGATCTAATAACTGCGATTCTGTTCTCTTAGTATGCATGCTTATTTTAAAATAAAATGGAGAAAACGTTTATGCTTGATTACTTTTTGGCATTGCAGAAATTTGAAAAATATTTGCAATTGAAATATTGCATGCTTGGAAAGAAAAGGGAGAGAAAATTATGGAAAATTCAATTAAATTTTCTCTAGTAAAATAAAAGAGTCTAGGGGTCTAGAAAGGGAAAATATTAATTGATATATTGCAATGAAAGATGGGACTAGCACTAAAGTTCTCAAATTCTTTCCTATTCCTATTTACATTGTAAATGATTATGTGATTTGATTGCTTAAATCTTTTTGAGATGTCCCAAGGGAGATTTTACATTAAACTTGCATAATTTTCTATTATACTCTTGCCTTATGATACTCCAATATTTCAAATCATCATATGCTTTATTTGCTTAAATCGTTTTTTATTACAACAAAGGGGAGAGATATATGGATTGATGCATATAAATATTGTTATATCGTTTACATTTTAATCCTTACACTTCATAAATCATCAATAAATTGTCACTGTCAAAAGAGAAACATGTAACCTCCAAGGTTTCACCCACAGTTTTGATGATAACAAACAAATTGATCGCTTACTAATACTGTCTTAATTTTATGATGACCAAAAGTTTAATTTGCCCAAACTTACAACACTTTCAATTATTCAGAGACCAAACAAAATATACACCCCAATGGCCTATGGCTTGCATGCTTGCAGCCAGCCACCTTGCATATATATTTCCCTCTTTTGTATTTGAATTTAAATTTCTTTACTCAATCAAATTGGAAGGGATTTGAATAAAATCAAAATTTTCAAATAGAATGAAAAATGAGATGGTCAACAATATTTTATGCTGGGAAGTATTAAGAAATGTTTGGAAAGTAAAATCTGGCTCATATTTAGTTGCCCCACCACTGAAGTAGTAAGGTATATTCATTGGCTGATTTCTATGTTTTGTTGGCTGAACTCATGCATGGAAATTGGTAATATTTGAATTTAAGTTGGCTAACAAAAAGCAAGAGGTTGCAAACAGCTAGGATTTTGTTGTTGCACTTTATTGTGTGCGCGCCCATCGTCTCAGTCTATATATACACACACACAAACAACACTGTGCCTTGATATAAGTGATTTATATACACACAAGAACAACGCAATATCTTAACATAAGTTAAGGAAAAAAGTGAGGTGGCAGCCAAAGCCAGGAAGAGCAAAAAAAGTAGCAAATTATTGAGAGAGATTTCCAAGCATTGTACCAGCATTGACTCATTTTCTCTCTAGAGAGAACCTATTGTAATCTCATTCTTTTGAAGGAGTCATGTGCCTTAGTGTCTAGAATCCCACATCATAAGGGGAAGGAGAGGGAATATGCCTTATAGAAAAACTTAAACATCTTCATAATAACAAATATTTTCCTCAAAAAGCCCAAGAAAAACAAAACCATGCGGATGCAGGCCCATACCTACAACCTCAAATGAACAATATATTATTGTGTTATGTGAACTCAGGTCGCTACGCGTTAGGCCTGGGACATGTAGGTACAATCGAACCTGTATAAATCTAGTGTTATCTACTCTCTTTAGTTTACTGCTTTAACTGCATCATTGTTTGCTTTGTCCCTGGGAATAGAACTCCACTGGACTCAACTAGTAAAGTCAAAAATCACCAAATGGGTCTCGGTCTTTTCCTTTTTGATTTTCCCATATTCTATTAATTACACAATAAGTTGATCAACACACAAATTTAGTAAAGTTAGAGTGTTTTGATAAAATATGAAACCAACCTAATTGACCACCCTCTTAGATAGTTACAACCACAAAATTTCATGAATAGTTTCTCTCACTAAAATATATATATATATAAGTAGAACATGATTTTCCTTGAAAAACACAGTAGAAGTCAAATTCTGAAAAGAACAAAGCAGCCAAATCTGGAAGAATTTTACTAAATACCCAATTACAAGCATAATTGAGCAGAAAACAAGATGGTCAGTTAGATGGAACATCAGGACGTATTGGGCAAGAGACATAAATTATGATAGTTTCAATTTCTTATACACAAATTGTGAACTAAGAAACTATGAAGCACGGACACTGACACATGACATAGGCACGACACCGGCATGCTATTTTTTAAAAATTAAGGACACAACACATTGGAGATACGTAAACTAAAATTATGGTTTATAATTTTTTTAATTGATGAACACTACTTTTTATATTAGATTTTTGGATTATTACCTTCTTTTGTAATGAAAAAATTAAATTATTGCTCCAAGAAAGATCAACTGTCTTATCACCTCCATTTGCTTCACTTCCGTATTCATCTTTTTATTTTTCTCAAGTCATAACTTTGTATTCTATGAAAATTTAGTAAAAGAAAAGTGTCGCCTACTACGAAAGGAGTCTCTCTTGACTGTGAGATAATCCTGGGAAGTATTAACAAAAAAGAAAGAGAGAAGTATGGCTTTAATTTTTTTAAATTAAAAAACAGCCCACATTTTTGAAAATTAGAAAATGGCCTATAGTTTTTAAAAAATTATAAAATTACCCGTGTCCAAAGCGTATTGGGACTTGTTCGGAGTATGTCCAAAACATATCAGGACGTGTCCAAAACATGTCTAAAATATGTTGGGACGTGTCCGTAGCGTGTCCTAAATATGACGAACAAAAAAATAAATTAACAGGTGCTAAAACGTATCTAACACATGTCCCAGCGTGTTCCGAGCGTATCGGTGTCCGATACGTGTTGAACACCGACACTTTGAGCTCGAAAAAGCGTCCGTGTTTCCTAGCTAAGAAATGAGTGGTAACTTTCAAGCATCTACACCTGCAAAGCATTTGCACATCAATGAGCTTTTAGGAAGCTGTCACTTGGCTTACTTTCTGATCTTTACTTAGTAGTCACTTAGGTCAACAAGTCACTCAACACAACTCTTGTTTTTTTCCCTTTTTCTACCGTTCCTTCCTAGCTCGTATCTTCCTTTTCTTGTACATGCCCTTTGTCATGTTTTCCAAATCAAAAACCCAATTCTATCCTAAGCATTCCCAAAAGCATTTTCTGCAAGAAAATTTTGAAATAACTATATAAAACTTACCTGGATGCACTATTATTTTGTAAATTGCAGTCACCCATATTCAATTTCTTCCATTGTCTCATGTATTGATAAACTTCATACGACCAACTGCAGGTCTGAAGAAGAAGAAAAGCCTCTTTCTCGAGACTGCAGAAGAAAAAAAAACATCACAAAGAATAAACAAAAAGTAAAGTTGACACAAAAACTGAATGCGAACAGAATTCAAACCATAAGATGAAGTGGACATATTATATGAAATGCATCCACTTTGATGATCCAAGTGACTACAAAAAATGATTGCCATAAAGATGTGTCTACAACACCTATAGTAGACATGCCTAGGACAAACAGGCTCATATCAAATTTACAATAACTTTATGTCAGACCATATCAAATGAAGACACTACAAGTTTTTACATAATTAGCACAGTGTTAGGTTAGCTACAATAGCAGCAGAACCAGTTGATTAACTTCAGACCAACTTCACAAGCCTGACAACTTAAGTTCTTTGTGATTTTAGAAAAGGCTTTTAGTAGGTTTATTGATTAGCAATTAGCTAAGACATATTTCTCAAGGTTAAGGTCACCAATCAAATTGATATCAATAAAATAAGCATAATTTTAGTACGATGTGACCACTATCTCCCAATAGTTGTTAGGACACAGATAATTGTTTGGATAATTCACAAGTAAATTTGCTGTTTTCGATAATAAAGAAGTAAAAATTTGAACAATGCAGATGCCAAGAGAGCATCAGTATTTATATGGATATGAGAGACTATACATCATAGTATAGTCATATTATAGCAAAATCGAACAAAATTGAGTGGAAAGAAGGGAAAACCATCAGTGAACAAATGAATTTAGTAAACAGTTGTAATAACATTTTACCTGGTTCAAAACTCACTTATTCAAGAAAATATCATCCTTTCCAAACAAAACAGACAAGCCAAAGGCACCATAACCTATGAATTATTTGACTTAACAAAAAAAATAATTAATATTGTTCTTATTATCTTATTTTTTCCAAATCATTCCCAAGCCAAAAATTCATCCTTCTGAGTGGCTGCTTGATCCCTTGAAGCACCCAGCTAACACTTCCTTTCTTCTTTTTTTAATCTCAGATATGTTAGATAATGAACAGAGTTAATTGATTTGAACCCAGGCCATTGAGCATGGGGCAAAGCACTACACAACTGTTGATTCCCCAAACCTAAAGAAGAATTGCATGCAATCCCAGATGCCCTTACTTGGAACCAATAGATAGTTGACTGATTTGTCTTCCAAACTGCACAGGAAGCATCCACTAAAAAGTTACTCTTTCGCAGATTATAAAGAATCAAATGTGTTTCCCAAACTGCTTCAAAGAGATTTATAGTTGTGCAATAGACTTCAAGATCAGTTCCCAAGGAAACACAAACTCAATCATAAAAAGAGCCAAGTATGTTCATGCTTCCAGAAAAGATACCTCATTTGCATAAAGCCCTAAGTGTAGAATGACCTCTTACAATCACTTACACGAAAAAAAAAAAAAAAGCAATCAACAAAAGGAATGAAGAAGAACAAAAAAAGAAAACAGAGAGGAGAGATTCAGAAGAGGTTTGGGAAGAGAAAGCCTAACTGATGTAGGGAAGGGTAAGTAGGGAAAAGAGACATAGGGGTAGAGACAAGAATAGAAATCAGAGGGATGGAGACAAGAACAGAGATCAGAGAGGTAGAGACAATAATAGATATCAGAGGAATAAAGACAAGAAAGAAATGAAACCAAGAGAGAGAGGGGGAAAGGAAATCACAATACTCAATTGTAATCAATTTCTCAAGCATTCATCCATGTCTTAAATAATAAAATCCTTATATAAAGAACTCGAATCCCAAACTAAGTTGGAAAGAAATATAACTTACTAAATATGACTTAAATTCCTAAAAAAAAATCTCAATCAAATAAAAGTAAATCAAATAAAATCGCAACATAATAAAAGTAAATAAAATCGTAATCTTTTAAATAAAATCAAAGGAAATCAAAGTAAATCTCTTCTAATTTAATCTAATTTGGATGTCCGTATCAATTCTCCCCGGGTGGTCGGGACTCGACCCTATCAAGTAAGACCTCTGCAATCAATCCCCCAACCACAAGTTAAGTGGCTGTGAAACCCTCCGTTGACGGTAATAGACTCGTGTAAGTAGGGGCCGAAAGCAGACGGAGTGACCAATATCTCCAGAAGGGACTGGACTTAGGCCTGGAAGAGTGCAATCCTGCTAACTCTAATAGAACTCCAAAAGATCTGAGTTGAACTGCTGTAGTGCCTCTCGAGAGATCCAGGCATTCTTAGATTCTGGTTGGACAACCCAACGAATAAGAAAGCGTTGAATTGCCCCATCCATGGTAAACATAATCTGGAGGTGATCTGACCCGCTTGTATGAAACTGCCTTATAATTTACTGGCTAAATTTTGTCTGCTGTGTTCTCTTTTTTTTTTCTTCCTTTTTTTTTCTCTTCTTTTTTTCTTTATTTTCTCCCTCTCTCTTTTTTTCTCACTCTTTTTTTCCTCTTTATGTTTTTTTTTCGTGGAGTTGTTTTCTCTCTCTTTTCTTTTTTTTTACACTGTTTTTTTTTAATATTACACACCTTTGTTTGTCTTCTATTTTTTTTACCTTCCTCGACCTCGATATCTCGAGCTCAAAGCTCACAAACGCAGAGAGAGAGGAGAGGTGCGGCTGCTCAGCGCGCGACCACCCTTTCAGGTGGCGGCTGCTCAGCGCGCGACCACCCTTTCAGGTGGCGGCTGCGATGGTGACAACGACAAAAACGAATGCAGGCAAAGAAGATGAAGACAAGGATGGAGATGATGACGCGAAGACAAAGTGGTGAAAGGCAAAGAGGATGATGATGAAGGCTCGGCACAACCCAATTCCGATTCGAGACTTCTCTCTCTACTCCTCTCACTCTTTTTTTTTCTCTCTTAAGGAAGGTGGAGACTAGGGTTTTGGTTGGGCTTTGGCGCGGGCGTCCGTGTTAAGGTTCTGGGTTTCTTGTCATCTGATGAAGGTGGTCATTTAGGGTTTCGGGTGGGTATGTAGTATGGTGGGGTTGGGTCTGAGAGTGGTTTAGCTTGACTTGACGGCGACTGGAGTGGTGGTAATTGTGGTGGTCAGCGGCGGCATCATGAGGTTGGTTCTCCAGCCTCTGACGGCGGCGGCTCCATTCGACTACAATGGCCGAGTCGTGCTTTTCTACCGCTGTGCTCTCTCCCTCTTTTTTTTTCAGATACTCATACTCTTTCTTTCTTTTTTTTGTCACAATAATTTTTTTTTTACTTTGTAGCAGAAATGATGCTCTTACAAAAATCACTCTTCTTTTTTGTTTGGCAATATGAAAAAGAGGCAGTTGAGAAGAATTGTGGCGTGGAGGTGGGCAATGGTGCTGGTGGACTTAATGGTGTTGCTGGTTGTGGATACATGTTATCTTTCTATTTTTATGCAGGGCTTC
>JAOVVI020017045.1:0-10712 GCA_028571085.2 Nepenthes alata | reverse complement strand
AATCCTTCTAAACCTATCCACATCAACTTATAAGGAATTTAATATATCTATCTATATATATATATATATATCAAAAGATGTTTTAGAAGATAAGTCAACAAGAAATATTGTCACCCCAGAGACAACGGCTGATTGAAAACAGAATATTGCACTTCTCTGGAGGACAGCCCCCATGCCAAGCCACAAATTGAAATGTCTGGAGCTTCCAAATATTTTTGGGTGGCATATTCATTTTTCTTCTCTGCTTTTGCTGTTATTTTATATCACCACCTCGCTTGTTTATTCATTATCTTCTCTGCTTGCAGCCGGACAGCGAAACGCAATTGCTGACGATTCAGTTTGAATGGAACGGCGTTCTGAAATCGGTATCGAGTAGTTTCATCGGAGTTAGCCCTGAATTTGAGGTTGCCCTTTATACCCTTTGCTTCTTCGCCGGTGAAGAGGAGAATTTCACGCAGCTTGGGCCCTATTTTGTCAATGTCAAGTGCTATCGTTTGGGAAATAGCATCGGTTCTGCCTTCCCAGTTGCTGAGTGTTGAGTTTCGAATCCGTAAAGCTCTCATCTACACTTCACAGGTCCTCTCTCTCTCCCTTGATGATTGTTTTTTTTTAAATAACTAATTATGTTATGAAATTAAGGAAAAATAGAATAATAATTAATATGGTAATACAGGACGTAAAAAGTTAGTTCTTCAAAAACTAATAATATTTTTCAATTGTTTTTATTTTTTTCCTTATCTTTCATATTTATATATATAATTCATCTTAAATGCCATTTAACAGAGTTAGGAATATATTGAAGAATTATAATGAGAATAATAGCAAGATGATTATGCGGCTAAAGGACATGAAAATGTGGATGAATATGGATATAATCTTATCATTATAAATTTTAAGAGGTGAGAAAATTCTATGGGAAAAAGTAGTGGTAAGCCGCAAAAAAATCCCATTTATATGAAGGAATTAGACATGTTAAAAAAATTTATTCGGTGTTTGTTACGGGACTAACGAGCTTACCCTCAAAAGCTTTGGTTCCTACGCAGCTGAATGCCAGCAAACGACGAAGCTTTTGAACAACCCCGTTGCCTCCTAAATTTAGGGATTATATTTAGTTATTGCACATGGTGCCAGATATGCACTTTCCCCTTCACATGATTATTTTCTTTCTGTTACCTACACATACTTGGTTTGTTTCTGCTTCAGTTCTTGTTAGTTTATTTTGTTAGTTTCTCCACATGCTTCGGTTAGTTGTTTGACAGAGAGATGGGCCGTTCACTTGGGTCACAACTGTATACATGCTTTCACTGTGCACAAGTGGGAGCCAGACAATATACTAATATTTTCTTTCCTTATCTCTAGAGTGTTCTGTTCTCAGTTCTCTTTTCTCTCTCTCGCTGTCTTGCTCTCTCTCTCCCCTTTTCTCTGCTGAACTCCCCTTCCTGCTCCTTTACTTATTGTGCAGATTATAGCGATGATCGCATCTGGCACCCTCATTTGTGCGCTGGTTCGTATCAGTGTTACTTATAGTTAAGTATTCAGATGATTAGTAATGGTAAATCAATAAATAATTATATAATAAGATATTATATTTATGAGCACATAAATTGTACTTTTGAATCATGCAAAATTTTAGTGGAAACCACTTTGATTGGATTTGGATTTGGATTTGGATTTAGATTTGAATGAAACAAAAACTTTCTAATTGGGTTTGGGTTAGGTCGGGTTTACCTGATTTTGTTATGATCCTTCTTTTTCTAAACCATTGAGATTTATTTTTACAACATAAAAGATTTATTATAGTATTGCTTTAAGCTTTACCCATCATCAATTCCCACTAGATCATAATACAAAATTAATCTTTGTATTTTATGTGTTGTATAATATAGATTTTGAATTTGAAATGACAGATATTTGATGAGTTACTTGATATTTGAAGAGATATGAAGATTTTAGTTGCCTAATGAAGGTAAGATTTGAAAATTTGATGTTCTTGTTGATGGTTAAAAATGTTTTTTAAAATTATTTTATCAGCTAAATTATATTAAATGAATTATAAATTTTAAATATTTATTATAAATTACATTGTAGGTTTAATTGAGTAAATATTATAATAATATTGTTAAATTTTTATTTTTTCTAATTTTAAGAATAGATAGTTTTGAATATCGAGCCTTAAATCCATTTGAAGTATTATTTTACGATCCTGTAAAATAATATTAATTTTTTTTTGTAACTTTTTTTTTTATAGTTATTGCTGTATAGGTTCTCTTTCATGTCAAATTAATCATCATATGAGTTATATAGTATAGTATACGAATGATATCAGAAAATTTTGTAAATAAAAATAAATTAGATATATATATCAATATTTAAATAAATATTTTTTATTAATTCTACTAAAATATTTGTATTCTTTCCATTTATTTCTTTCATTGATTATTGGTAATATATCATGTCCCAAATCCCGATCCCATAATTAATTCTTAATCAAATTATTATTAATTAACCAATTTATCATCTAATTAATATTCAAATATGACTCTAATTAAATTAATATAATATCATACACAAGACCCAAAACAAGTGTGATGTCTCATGTGGCCTCGACACCGATCCAACGGTGACATTAAACATTACATAAGGAATGAGGCCTACTTAATACATAATTATAGTATGAAATTTTCCGAAAATAAATCATAAATACTGCTACTGGATAGCCAATACACATATCGACAAATCATAATTACCACACCGAAACCGACATCAATTCAACGGACAACCGACAATCCGAAATAAATTGTAATACCACGACAGCCTTTAAATTGAATTACAACATGCTATCCGGAATAAAAAACATCAACTAATTATATCATCTAACAAATTCTAAAACTATCTGATACCACAGCAAATTTATTTTAGACATCCTAACGCTGTCTGAACAGAATATAATACAATAAATATTATCTGAAGTCATTAAATAACATCATAACCTTTTAAACATAACAATCTAAACTCTTCATTTTAGCTCCATCATTCATTCCTGTTTATTCGATAAGAATTCGTGTATCTCATCAAGGGGGTTAGTAAATATAGTAAAGAGTGATTTAAACGTTCAACAAGGTAATAATATAACAATGAACATATATACTTTACATTTAAAATATATCGGAGAGACTATAGATCATGATCGAATGCAATAACGTGGAATTTTCATAGGACTTGTGCAAGAAATTCAGTTTATACATTTTTAAAATTTCTATCATATTCTTTCTCAATTAAAATTATCTGATCATGCTTAATTATGATATTTTTTTTAGAGTCCAGGGCTAGTAGAACTTACTGACTAAAAAAACGGGCAGTCAAAACTCGAGTTGTATATACTCCCATGCAACTAAATGCTATACATTACTATTCAAGATCCGTAAGTAGCCCGTATACATATTATCCTATAGACGGGGCCGAATACCGCTTCTTACATTTAGATAATAGGTTTTGATATTGATATACCATTATAATTTATTAAAATATGTTATAATATATTATCCGTTAATAATAACTATAGTCCAATAATATCATACATAGGACCTAAAACAGGTGCGATGTCTCACGTGGTTCTGACACCGACCCAACAGTGACATCAGACATTACATAAGAAATGATGCTTACTCAATACATAATCATAGTATGGAATTTGCCGAAAATAAATTATAAACACTACTACTAGACGGCCAATACACATGTCAACAAACCATAATTATCACACCGAAACCGACATCAATTCAACAGACAACCGGTAACCCGAAATAAATTGTAATACCACGACAACCTTTAAATTGAATTACAACCCGCTATCCGGAATAAAAACCATCAACTAATTATATCATCCAACAAATTTTAAAACTATCCGATAACACAATAAATCTATTTTAGACATCCTAACGCTGTCCAAACATAATATAATAAAATAAATATTGTCCGAAGTCATTAAATAACATCATAATCCATAAACCTAATAATCTAAAATTTTCATATTAGCTTCATTCTTCATTCCCGTTCATCCGATAAGTATTCGTGTATCTCATCTGAGGGGTTAGTAAAAATAGTAAGAAGTGATCCAAACGCTCAATAAGGTACTAATATAACAATGAACATATATACTTTACATTTAAAATATCGGAAAGACTATAGATCATGATCGAATGCAATAACGTGGAATTTTTATAGTATTTGTGTAGGAAATTCAGTTTATACATTTTTTTAATTTATATCATATTCTTTCTCAATTAAAATTATCAAATCATGCTTAATTATGATATTTTTCTTAGAGACCAGGGCTAGTAGAACTTACCGACTAAAAGATCGGACAATCGAAACTCGAGTTGTATATACTCCTACGCAACTAAAAGTTATACGCTATTATTCAAGATCCGTAGAAGGCCTGTCTATATATTACCCTATAGACGGAGTCGAATGACGTTTTTTACTCGTGGATAATAGGTTCAGATATTAATATACCACTATAATATATTAAGGTATGTCATAATATATTACTCGCTAAATAATAGCTATGGTTTAGTGCATAATTTAGGAAAACTTTATATTTTTCTTCATACTTCTTAATTTTCTCAAATCTGGAGAAGCTATTCATAATTCTTAACTTACATTCTGATATTTTCTTTCAATCATTCTGATATTTCATACTTATATTTTGTAGAACTTCCCCATGATAATTCTTGAAGTGTGAAATGCTAAATTAAACATTTAATGTAGAAAATTCAGCAAGCATATATAATTCAGTATATGTATAGAATTTTATAAAAATTTCAGATTGTGCATGTTAAATTGTGTGTATTACTTAGTTCATATAGGCCATATATGATAATTTCATATATTTGATAATTTAAAGCATGTGAAATTTTATGTACAAATTTGAAATATGTAAGGGTCAAAATTCAGCAAAAAGACTGCAAAATTAGCTACACGAATTCTTTTTTGTAATTTTAGTTATAGTAATATATATGCAGAGCTGTTTACAAAATTTCAGAGCATGCAAACACATATTTTTGAAGTCCAAAATCTGTTGTAGCAAGAGGTATAAAATTCATCATATATAAAGACATTAAATCATAAATTTGGCACATACATGTAAAGAAATTTTAGAATTCAGTAAGGTGTAAAAATATTTATGAGTTGGAACATGAATTTCATGCATGCATAAAGAAGAATCACTAAAAATTTACATGCATGCTAAATATATACATCCTAACTTCAAAAAATGTGGCATGCATGAGTTATGAAATAAGAATCGCTCAAAGAAATCAGTAAAGATCAGCAGTAAGAGAAGGTAGCTTGAAATGTATTTGTTTGGGCTCAAATTTACCGAAATTCAAGCTTGGATTAACTTAATTTTGAGTTCTTTGGCCTTTTCTTTTTTCCTCTCATTCTTCTCCTTGTCTGCTTCTCTCTCCTCTCTTGAATTTATCTGAAAAATGACAAAAAATGAGTTGAAGGTTTTATTTATATAGGGTGGCACTCAAGCGCTACTAAGGCATGCGTCGGGCACTGAGCCTCTGTTTTTTACACTCAAGCGCGGCTTGGGCGAGCCTCAAACATTGAGTCCTTATCGAATATGAAAGGAAATTAGGATAATTATTTACTGTTTGTCGAGATTGTGTATAATAACAGTTACCAATCGTGTATCGGGATGGCCTCTCTCAATGCTTTATATAGACGAAGTAACGTTTTGGATCAAGCAAGTCAAATCAATATCAATTAAATTCCAAATAATATAAAAAATTAACCTTATATCCCATAATCCGAATGTGACAAACCACAGTACAAGACTCGACCAATCAAAACCAGTACAAGATCTTATCGGATAGTCATCCGAATAATATAAATATGACCTACTCCAAAATACTACAAGAGAGATATCCAAATAGGATAACAACTTATCTACACAATATATTAAATCCAACGGTCCTCAATACACAGTCCAAAGGTCTACTCTCAGTCAATTTCAAATATTCAAAATAAAACTCACAACAAACCCAATCCAAATAACAGAGAACTATAACCTACATAATTTAAAGCATAACAAATACCAAACTCATCGAATCATACGACGTCGCATCAGGTCTCATCCAGCTCATATAAAATATCCCAACCTTCTACAAATCTAAAGAGATAAAATATAAAAATGTGAAGTAAAAGTTCAATAAGTATCATCATATATAATAATAGTCATATGTCTAATAAATCAGAGGGAATGTCCATAAAAGATATCAAAAGCGGATGACAAATACAAATTCAATGTCCGAAAACAGATAGCAAATATAATTTCAAGTCGCTAATGTCAAAAGTTGAATCCAAAACAGGATCCAGTAGCCAGAAGCAGACGTTCAATCCAATGTCCTATCTAATCGTAATTCAGGACAGAATTCCATAGCTAGATAATCCAATCACTGGTGCGTATAGAAGAGGTCGAATCAATATCAAAACAAATAATCCAATGTCCGGATTGACATCTCATAACATCAGCCCTTGGTTCGGCTACATACAGTACTCGACTATCTTTTATCATATCGGCTACATTATGTGCCTACAGTTACTTGGCCATCTTTTATCATATCAGCTATATTTTAGGCATGCAGTTATTTGGCTATCTTTTATCATATTGGCTACATTTTAGGCATGTAGTTACTCGGTTATCTTTTGTCATATCACATATTAATCCATCAGGGCCTCGGACCACTATGGTCCCACATACATATATAGTTTAGATATTTGTTGAGCTTTTATAAAATAATAAAACCTTCCAAAAATCATAAAATTTGCGTATACCATCGAACGACCAGTAAACCATACATGCACATACATAATAAACAAATAGGCTGTATAAAATAACATATGTGTAAATAAAATCTCCAAAACACAAATAAACATTGTCAGGCATGAAATCAGACAAAGGATATGGCTTAGGAGGCGCTGGCTTCAAACTCCCTCGGCTAGGTGAGGCAAACCCGACCTTTCAAAGAGTAGAGGCCATAGATACAAGACCACCCACTCGAGCGATCGCTCCCTTGTTAGTAGACCATCCTCGGCCTCGACTCTGCATAGTAAAGAGCATCAATCTGCCGGTCGATCCTACTACAATGCCTCTTGTCGACCTGTTGTATAGCGGCAAACCTCGCAAAAGGTATGGTGATATTCGTAATGGGTGCTCGACACACTCAGCCTACTGCCCATTGCATCATAGCAGGCATCATCCAGTGAAGCGTTGCACTCGTCCGAGTCGCCTAGGGCTGTGTCGGCCAACAACAGGGCCAGAATAATTGGCTAGCGTGCCACTCAGGGCAACATCAAGTTGCTGCCCTACCAACCCGCGTAGCATAGGGACCATGGGCCAAGCACCTGCAAAAGAGTCCTAACGACCCTCCAGAGTGGTGCACACCTGCCGTCCACCTGTGGCGGTGAATCGGTCTCAAGGACACCACTCGCATTTAAGATGATTCACGTTGAATCCAGGTAAGTCTTACATACACCATACTGCTTGCTTAAATCATGTTTCCATTAATAGAATATAATATTACCTATTCATACGAATGATTGCATAACAATGCATAAAACCATGCGGCCTAGATTGCCCCTAAGTTGAGTAAATTCTCATTCACCCATTACCAAACCTCGTCACTACACCAAGCGGCCCACACGCGGTTGTATTTGAACCTCAATCCCACACTAAGCAGTTTATATGCGGTCGTATTTATATCTCGGTCTCGCACTGAGCGCCCCATGCGCAGTCATATTTGAACCTCAATTCTGTACTGAGTGGCCCATATGCGGTCATATTTGAGTCTCGGTCCCATCACGGAGTGGCCCATAGTGGTCAAATTCAAAAACATAGGGGACTTTTCAACGAATCCCTCTTGAAAGGATGATCACCATCAGTCAACAATAGTCGGTGAACTAGAACCCGGCGCATGAAAGCTATAATGTCCTCCAATAGGATCGAGTGCCGACGGTACATGTAGGCGACGACCTAAGCTAGCAAAATCCCGGCAACGATAACCTTAAAACTTAGCTGGAAACCACATCTTCTCAGCGCCACGATCTCCTATTGGCAGGGGTGAGCACAACCAGCCAAATGCGTTCGTCAAAGTCAGGCAACAGTAGTCGCAAGGACAACCGTGTCTCCTAAGGGCCATGACTTTCCTTCATGGGAACGATCGAAATGCAGCGCGAATCATCTCCACCAGCCCTAACACTCCACTAGAAAATCAAAAAGGCATCCTTGAAGAAAGAACTGCTGAGATCGGGATCCCAACTTGGCCATGGTCACGGCGTCAGAGCTAGAGGGTCCCCTACTCCATCATCAGAGTTCACTGAGGGCTTCTCACCCCGAATCCCCCTGATCGACTCGCTAACAGCAAGGCACGGAGAGAAGGACCCTTCCAAGGAATGCCAAGGGTAGCTTATCGTTACAACTTGAATGATCAACTATCTTGAGGCCAGTCACCTCCCAACCTCCAGAGGCGCGTCCTCGCAACGAGGTGATACGATCCCAAGCACGAGATCTACCCTCTATGCACTCCTAGATCTCCCCAAGATTCGGACTACTCACGGTAAGAATCGATGAAGGTTTCCCTTCTATTTCTGAAAAATCGACCAAGTCATATCTATGCCGATCTTGAGCACCCATCAATTTAAAGGCACCAATAAGAAGACCCAAGACCGACAAGATCCCTCCGGGCAGAGCTGCGTCCTCTTCCCTCAACCTCTTCAAGCATAATTCCTCCAGAAGGCGGCAAGTCACAGCTCGGCCTCTCGAACCATGTCCTCACAATATGGCGATCCAATCCCAACTCTAAGATCTTCCCTCTCTGAGCTCTTGGATCTCACCCGATACTCAGATGGCCCATGGCTGACACCGATAGTGCCTGCTCACAACTCTGAAGCACCATGTCAACTGCTAGCATCAACATTTAGTTCTACTAAAATATTTGTATTCTGCCCATTTAATTCTTTCATTGATTATGGGAACCACTTAACTTCATTAACTTATTTGGTGTTTTCTTTATTATTGTTTTTTTTAAATAGCAACATCATTATTTTACATTATTTTAGATTGATGTGAAATATAATTCAAATCTAATATAGCACCTACAGATATATATATATAATTTGAATAGATTTGTCAGTTTCATAAATGACATAATTGACAATTTAAAATTAAATGTTGTTCCGTTACTACAACAGATCATAAGAAAAATTGTTACTGAATATATGCCATTTTTGTATCATATGTGACTATAAATCGAACCAAAATTAAATACTTTTTCGAACTACTACTAAATTCATGACTAGGCATGAGACGACACCGTGAACTGATATATTTTATAGCCGAAAAAAGAATGCACAACCGATTCCCGTAGCAGTGGCGAACAAAATGGGGGCAGTTTAAAAAATGGTATCCAGAGCAATTATAACAGTAAGGTTTATTGATGTTCTTGATATTACAGATCCAATCGCACATGTAATTATACTCAGATCGATAAAATTTTTCTATGTAATAAGATCTTATTTGCAAAAGTTATTATGTAAAAGTGCTAGTGTGATAATCCACTTTTAACTTATGTTTATAATTTATATACTTTTAACCACAAAACCTACTTGTGGTGATAGATGTTGACAATTGAACTGAAAGCAGTCCAATGGTGACAACTTACCACACCAATTATTTTACTTGTTATTAATATATTAGATTTTATATTAAATAGGTATTATTATTATATAGCTATTTTTAAAATTTTTTATTATTAAATTTTAATTATTAAATTTTAATCTAATATTTTAAAAAGAAAAATAGGGTCCTAACTTTTTTTAAGAAGAAATAGAATCCCTATTTTTTATGCAATTCAACTGAATAATTTTAATAGGATTATATATTAAATTTTTATAACTTTTCAGGTAAAGTATCTAATTTTTATAAAATTTTAAAATTTTAATTAAATTTACCTAAATTTATAAAAAAAAATTAACTTAAAAATTATCCCAACTAGCTCAAATTTTTATAGCCTATAATGAGTTTATTCATGAAAAATATTCTTATTTTTAATTATTTTTTATTTATCTTGTGATAAGAATTGTATTGTACATAAATTTTTTAATTATATTTGTTATAAAAAAATTTAAAATTAACCTTTATTTTACTATTATGCTTTTAAAATATTATTGACATTTAAATATGTATTTGATGGGTAATTCAGACCCAAAAATACATTATTATTATTATTATTTGACTTAATATATGGTCAATTTGATTTAATATTTTACCTATAATAATATTAATATTAAAACATATGCTAAAAATATAAATAATAAATAAAAAAAGGTTAGATATTAAAAAATTAAATTAAAAAAAAAAAAGGTAAGAACTGAATTATTAAACCAAAACCCAATATTAAATTAACTATGCTCACCAACCATGGACACACATTAATGTCGGTTGCCCTGATGTCAGTTCATTTGAACTTTTCCTCATTCCACTCATTAGTTCAAGCTCGAGATAGAGGGAGGGAGGGAGAGCGCGTCTGATTTGTGATGAGATGAAGGTGGAATCGAAAGCATTGTCTTATCAGAAGTGCAATGCTTTGATACTTAAATTGATAGCGTCGACTTTAGCAGTGGGCTTTGCTTTCAGATTATTCTTC
>JAOVVI020017044.1:0-10712 GCA_028571085.2 Nepenthes alata | reverse complement strand
ATGTATATATCAAAAATATTAAAAATTCATGGATAATAAATGATCTAGATTTCTCTGTGGGTCATAAGGGGAGGTTGGGTTGGGGGCAGAATAATTGATTTAATTTTTTTTAATTATTATTATTAGATTGATATTAAAATTTTAATTTTTTTTTAAATCAAATATTTTTTAAATAATATGATTATTTAATTAAAATTAAACAATTATAATTTAAAAAATTAAACTAATTTCACTTTTAAAAGATGTGATTACCAAATATGGGGGCAGGAAGGTTTTAAAGGTGGGGTTGTTGGCAATTATAAGGAGAGAGGAACCAACAATTATAGAAGATAAAATTGCAAAAATTGATATTTTATTTTTTAAAAAAACTACATAGTTTTTTTAATCTTATAAATAATTATATAAATATTAAAACTTTAATAAAGCTTATGTAACTCATACATATAATTTTCATTTTTTGGATTACTAGCATAATTTTGCAATTTAATTTTTCTTAAGTATATTTTTAATAAAAAATAATTGTTCTAGCTATTTTAAAATCAAGAGAAAAACTAGATACGTAATTGTTTCTATCATAGGTTAATTTTAACAAAATTAAAATAATTTAAAGGAATACACCTTTACTATCCATATATAAAAATAATTATAAATAAATTATTAATGTTGAAATGTTTAATTTTTTATTTAAAATAAAACCCACGATTAAGTTTCCTGTTAAAATTAAAGGATAAACCCTACTTATTGAAAAATAATAATAAAAGATAATCCCTCCGTTCACCTCTGCAGTGTACAGTTGCTCTCTCTGAATTCTGTCTCCTCCCCCCTCCCCCCCGGCGCGTTAATAAAGATACTGTAAAGCTAAAAAGCTCGAAGGAAATCAAGTAAAAACCCCTCCCTCTCTCTCTCTCTCTCTCTGGTCATGATTGAGTGAACCAGACAGCTTTCTCGCCGTCCCATTTCTCCATATCCACGCCCACTAGTCCGCATTTTCTCTTCTATCTATTTCTCTCACTCTGATCTAATTTATTTTCTTTCTACTTCTTTTTTTTTTTGTTGGGGCTGAGCTCTTTTCTTCTCCATTCTTCCTCTGTAAAAACCTTTAAATATATGGGAAACCAAGCTTTTTTTGGATGCTTCCATGGTGAAGCTGAAGCAGTGATCCACCACCGTCTTTCTCCCAAAGCGAGGGAATGTGAGAGAAGATAATTTACGCACAGCCAAAAAAGATTATTTTTTTTCTCCCCCCCCCCCCCGGCTTTTTGCATTTTCTGCGGTTATTTGTTTGTCTCTGGCTTAGCATTCAAGACAAGAAAATGAGAAAGCATGGATGGCAGCTTCCCTATCATCCTCTTCAGGTATCTATTTTTCTCCTTCCCCTCTCCCATTTATCTTAAATTGACTCCATTTCTGATCTCTATCTTCGTGCAGGTTGTAGCTGTTTCTGTCTTCCTTGCACTGGGGTTTGCTTTCTATGTTTTCTTTGCCCCTTTTGTTGGGAAGAGAATGTATCAGTATATCGTAATGGGGGTCTACACTCCTCTTGTAAGTTCAGTTGAAATTACATTTTAGCTCATTTCACTGAATTCTTGCTTTTGTATCTTGGAATGAGATCAGAAGCTGAGATCTGCGTTCTATCTTCTTCTTTTATTCCTATATGGGTCGCTTACCTTTTCCGGGCTTATGTTGAAACCTATACTTCCATTGACAAGAGGAGATGGTGTTTGTCTTCTAGCATTTTAATCATACTATCCTGGAGTCACTAATTTTTGCTATTTAGATCTTATATTCTGCTTCACTCGTTGATTGGGGACTAGTTTCCTGTTCCGGAAAACTAACAGATTTGATTTTCATCTGGCCATTGAATCCGTAAATATGCCTTCCTTCTGGTAGCATGATTCAAGTTCATTTGCATGTCAACTGCAAATGCCTAATGGCTGATCAAATGACCTTTGGCCAATTCTTTCCCCCTAATCATCTCGATTCCTCCCATGGTTATTGAATTTAACCTCTGCACGATGGTTCCCCGTTGTTCTACCTTATTATCTTGGCAACATTCTCAGGATATAAAAAGAGAGAATTTCAGCCTCTTTTAGCTTCAGTTGTCCTACTGGAGTATACGTTGGTGAAAATATAATATCAACAAATGTGCCATTAACCTTACTAAAAATGATGGTTTCAAGAAGCATGCAATTCATTCTGTCACTTGGATTACATCTTTAACAGTTGGCCTCCCAAATTGAGCTTGACGCATGACTATAGTTGTGAGTAATTAATGTCTCTGAACTGTCTTACATGATTGAAGCATACAACTTGCAGTACATTGAGTGATTGAAGATATTTGTCAGATGTCACTGCTTTAGCAGGTTGGCCGCGTATCCTGGTGTTATACGATTGTAAAATAGGGGGATAGTTAATTGCTTGAATTCAGTTCAGAATCTACTTCTGAAAAGTAAAACTTTCAACTAGATTCTTCTTTTAGTGTCCTAATGAAGTGGAACTCTTGTGTCTGCCCAGTGATGTGGCCACATCACATACTTCAAATCATATCAGATTATACATATATTACCAGACATTAAACTTCAAGAGGCTGTGGTTGCATTTCTGTGGGCGAGTTTCTCAAATCATAACTATTTAGTTGAATTTCTTTTACTATCTGGAGCTGTTTTAAAGCTGTGCCCTTCACAACCGAAGAAAATTCTTTTGATGACTACTAATATCTGTTTCAGCAGTGAAAACTAAACCATTTAGTTGCCTCGTGATGGTTTCTTTTACTTTCTTCTGTATGAACTGTATTCTCAGTTCAATCATACAGCATTCTTCTGCTTCTGCCTTCCCTGAAATTAATTATTATGTCAAGAACTAAGTGACATCTGCTTGTCAAGAAAGCAGAAGCAGGGACTATGCCATTTCTTTGCACATCTTGGGATTAACAATAAATTAAGAATTTGTTACCCTTATATCTGACGTTCAATTCATGTCAATTTCATGTTTCATTCTAAATTTGTCTGATTATTCATCACAAGTGACTTCTTAAATTGCAATTGCACATTCTCTTGTTATTTCTGCTAGAATTATGAGAAGTTAGCATATGTTAGTGCTATTAGATGATTATGCATTGTGATATTCAACATTGTCCTTCTAGCTCTATTGCATGCCACAGTATGCAATCGTAATTAAGGTTAGCTGAATGTACAACTTGGCATCTTCCCTATCAATCACCCTCTTCGTACTGCTGTTCTATCATCATATTATCATTTTTTTACA
Source organism: Nepenthes alata (assembly GCA_028571085.2). Taxonomy (NCBI): domain Eukaryota; kingdom Viridiplantae; phylum Streptophyta; class Magnoliopsida; order Caryophyllales; family Nepenthaceae; genus Nepenthes; species Nepenthes alata. The sequence goes on along the minus strand of JAOVVI020017044.1, from coordinate 7,448 downwards.
ATTATAAGATATTTGCTATAGAATCTTCAATTACATCCGTTTTGTCTTTTCAGATTGTATGTTCCTTTGGCCTATACATATGGTGCACAGCAGCTGATCCAGCAGACCCTGGAGTCTTCAGGTCTAAGAAGTACCTTAAAATGGTAGAAAGTTGTGAAAATGCCAAAACCAAGGAATCTAAGCTAGGTGGAGAATCAAATTCGTCAATCCATGACGCAAATGCCTCAACAAAAGGAGGCAAGTCTCATGATAAGGATTTGAAGGGCATAATTGATAATGCAGAAGATTGTGAGGCTGAAAGTAAAGGCAGAAATAAATCATCAAACTGGTCGCCTTGTTTCCTGAGGGTGGTGTTGTTTCCTTGTACCTTCTTCTGCAGATGCACAAGGCTTGGTGAAGAAACTTCTGAGCAACAAATGAGTGAAGATGGCATGTTCTATTGCAGCTTATGTGAAGTTGAGGTATGCATAGGCATTTGAAGTTAATTTTAGTTTTAACATTCTATGAAATGCTATATTCTAAGAAGCATGAACATGGGACAGAACATGATACCGACATATCAATATACTATTTTTCTAAAAACAATAATAGATATACATATTTATTGTTTCTTCGTCTAAAAAATCTTAGGAAAATACGTTATTGAACTAATATAAATGAGTTATACTATGACATTTTTAACAAATTATTATAATAAAATAATAAGAATAATATAACTTAATAAATTAAGGTAAAACTTAATATATCAAATTTTTTTATATATAAATCAACATCTATATTGTAACTTTATTATTTTAAATATTGTGATTGTTAAAAGATACAAAATATATGTAAATTTTCAGAGTGAAAATGTGTTGCAGTCGTGTCTAAACGTGTTGTGATTGTGCTCAAAATGTGTCTGAACGTGTCAAAGCATGTTCAACATATATCTGACATGTGTTGGGAGAGTGTTAGTACTTGTTAGACACCAACACTTTATCCATCTCCATTAGGCTATATCTTATACATAAAAACTGAAAAAATGTAAGGGAAAATTCATTGCTGTAATTTTGATGGGGATTTTATAGTTCTAGATTGCCATTAAAGTTAATTCACCAATAATGAATCTCTTTATTATAAATAGATGCATTTTGCAAGTTCATTATTAATAAAGAACCAATGTATATGCTATTTTATGGTTCCCTCAAAGGGTAGCATTTGTTGCAAGAAGAGATGGACTGCATGTTAATCACTGCCCCTGTATGGACTGCTTTTACGCCTTATCGAATTAATCTTTTTGTGCTGCTATTTGAAATTGATGATCTCAATATATTGTTTCTGTTTTAGGTTTTCAAGTACAGCAAGCACTGTAGAGTTTGTGATAAATGTGTTGATCGTTTTGATCATCATTGCCGGGTATGTGTCTGAACTTTTAAATTTGAATTGTAGTAGTTTCCAACAATGTTGCATCTGATTATCTGTAATTGTTACTGTTTTGCAGTGGCTCAATAACTGTATAGGCAAAAAGAATTACCGAAAGTTCTTCATTCTCATGGTTTTTTCTCTTTTAATGGTAAGCGTAGACTTGCATGCACTTGTTAAATAACATTCTACATGCTTTATCCAGTCCTCTGTTTTTGGGCACCTAATTTCCCCTGATTCCTGTGCAAATTTCAGCTTTGTGTCCCTTTGTATTTTAACTCCATTTAGCATTGTATGAGAACCTGTGATTTATTCCCGAGTAGCTTTGCAAAGACCCTGAAAATCCTAAATATCACTTTGCTGCGCAAAATATTATTTCTCCCTTTCTGTTTAAAATTTGGTCCATATAGTTGCAACTTGAGTAACCTTGGACAAACTGTTCACGTGCAATAATCCATGAGCTGTGGTGACCATTAGATCTTCACTTCTCTAACAACCGGCAAATTCTCTTTTCAGAACTGAAACTCCTATATCCTACAATGACATTCTTATATTCTTTATGATCAAATCATCTTTTCTTTCATGTCATTTTTTTTAATAGCTATTGACCATATATACATCCATCATGGGCCTCGAGATTGCAGCTTGTTCTTCAATGGTCAACTGGAATCCTTGTGTTGATCTGCTGTTTTCTTGATCGAAAGAGATTTCCTACGGATATAACTTCAAAGTTGGGGAGCAGTTTTTCTTTGGTGCCGTTTGTCATCGTGGTGGTTAGTGCTTCAGTGTCTCCCTTTTCTCACAATAGTTTGGTTGATTTCCCTTTTTTCTCCCTTCTTAAGATTACATATTTTACTGTTTGTTAAAAAAATCAATTATTTTGTTGGTCGTTTGACCCCTTCAGTAACATGGCTAACTTCCTGTTGGTTGAGTTATAATGCATACGGATGCAATTTCTAACCAATGCAACCATTGATTATCACAGGCTGTTTGCACTATTTTGGCCATGATAGCAACCCTGCCACTAGCGCAGCTATTCTTCTTCCACATTCTTCTCATAAAGAAGGTAAAGTTACAGCCATGTGATGATCCTGATTCTACATGTTGGAACGAGATTGGGGACTTCTCAGCAAATCTATTTGGCCTCTCTAATCTGTGTGGAGGCTGTGAACCTGTGCTTGTCTCCATTTGTATGTCTGTGTATTAGATTGTGGGGTGATGTGTGGTGGTGTAGTTGGAGTGTAAGGGACATCAGCTAAATCTTGAATTTGGAAGATTAGTTGCTATTTGCGCATATATCTATAGTTGGAATTGTCTCCATGTAACTTGATATTCACATATTTAAGTCATGAAAATAACATATTGTATAATATAAGATAAGATTGCATGCAATCGATAAAAATATCAGTATCAGTATTGGTTGTGATCTTCTTAGTATCAATTGTATTGAGTGATACGTATTGGTATTAGATATATCAGATGCAATTTTTTACAAATGAGAACTTGTCAGGCAAATACAGGCCAATATGTCGCCATATATTGGAAAAATATCTTTATCAGGGGTCTAATACCAATATATGTCTTGGCTGATATTTTATTCCACATTACATACAATAAACCTAAAAAGTAGTTCAGCCCTTCTCCAAAACCTAGCAGAATAGTGGGAGTTTCATGCACTGGTCTACCCTTTTAGTGTGCATCTCTACAATTCTTCTTCTGCGCATTTAAACATTGATGAATTATGGTTGAGTTCAACATTGATACTTGTGTTTCAGGGAATTAGCACCTATGACTACATTATAGCTCTGAGAGAACAGGAGCAACAGGTTGCTGGAGGCCAACAGAGTCCGCAGATGTCTCAAGTTAGCTCCCTGACTGGGTTAAGCAGCGCTAGTTCTTTCAATACTTTCCACCGAGGCTCATGGTGCACACCGCCCAGATTATTTTTCGAGGATCAGGTAATCCTTGCTGCTCAAGATAATGAATATATAGGTGATATTGTGGAATCATTGCCGTCACATTTAGCATTCATTCTTTTAAGGCTTTCACGTTGCCTGCGCCACCAAGGTTTGGATCTTTATTTTGCTTCTTCTTGTGTGTCAGGTGCTTTGACACCTGGCTATTCACAGCACACTACCTTGTGGTCACAGTATTTCACTTACTAAAAGGCAAAACGGTCTTAGCAAATGCATTGGTGAATGAGTGTCAGATTTCTTGATATTACTATCATTAGGTATGGAAATGGTTGTATTGAATTGAACATGCTGGGAGGCCAGGAAAAACAAATACAAACATTGGCATATGTGGTCTAACAACTAACAAAGCACACAGAACAGAGAAGAGATGATGATTTTTAAGTTACAGAAGAGCAACCTTATCAATGTAACAAATCTTACAGTCTTATTAGTGTATAAATAAAGGGCAATTATGTCATTTGCTAAATGGAAAGGAAAAACATTGTCACAGAATACTAAAGTCGTCTGTGAAACTGCAGCGTCCCATTTTATCTGCCTGTCCAATGCCAGGCAAGATAACTAGAGAACAAACTTCTGGGCTGTTCAACTGTTATTCTTGCAATCATTAATGCTTTGGAGTAATACTTTTTTACTGAAGACTTGCAATTTCTGCATGTCATCCAGTTTGATGTAGTACCTCCGGAAACCGGATCTGTAAGCTCACATGGAAAAAAGGCGGCTGTTGAGGAACAGGTCAAGAAAAAGAGTGCTGCTGTAAAAATTAGTCCATGGACACTTGCACGTTTAAACACAGAAGAGGTTTCACAAGTTGCTGCAGAAGCAAGGAAGAAGTCCAAAATCTTGCAGCCTGTCCTGAGACGAGAAGGCCCCCTCGGCATCGAAAGGGACAGCAGTTTTGATGCCACAGGGCGGAGAACAGTCCCAAGGCTTGACAACAACAGAAGGCGGACTAGCAAGCGAATGAAAATCCCGGCAGATTTAACCCTCGGGCCACTGCCAAATTCTTCTGCTAAAGCCGTTGGGAGACACGGGAATAACCTGTCGATATATAGCTCGATGAATTTGTCTGTTCTTCAGCTTGATGCTCAGAGTGCTTTCCACCCTAATCTAGCCATGTCAAGCTCCGCAAACATGGTCTCTTCTTCCCCCGATAGCAGTTTGGACTCGCCTGATCATCGTCCATTCCGGGTGTCGCCTGGAGCTGAAGAGTCAAGACGGCTTACCACATTACCAGCTGCTGGCATAGCTGCTTTGCCAGGACTCCTACTGTCGAGATCAACAAGCGACGGATATGAAGCTTCCGGAGGGGAGGATAGTGACCGAGTTCCTTCCAAACCTGAGGAGAGATCAGCAAACTGGAGCAGCCTTCTTCATGGCTCTAATCGGGATGTCGCAAGAGTCAGTAAACTAAAGGCGGACGGTAGAAAGCTCTGATCATCCGACTCATAAAAATGGATTTATTTTTGAGATTTTTTGTCCACCGGTTGAAGTTGGTTGGCTCATGGTAAATGCTGCCTTATGGATTATTTTATTTTCTTGCCTTATTTGTGGAGCTTTGTTAGGGATGCTATTCTCAGGATCTGCCTATGACCTCGCAAAATTTATGTAGCTGCATTCTTAGTTGCTTGTGTTCTTGAATCTCCCATTCTGCATATAGAATTTCATTCATCAGCATTTTAAAGCTTTTTTCTCCATATTTTGCATCTGTTATCTACTAATCATGATGCACTGAGTTTGATTAATGGTTGGTGTTAGGAAGATGCTTCTTGGGACACCCTTGAATAATATATTGTTTTATTTATTTGTTTATATTGATGAGTTTATATGAAAATTATATAGATAAATTACTGTTATGTCGGCGAGAATAGAAATTTTGGTGAATTGAAAGTGAAATTGATTTTTTTCCATCCATCTTTTATCTTTTTATTTTAATAAGAGTTACAGAATCTTGTTAAAAAAACGTATATGTTGCGTATCTGGATTTCATTTCGAATAGATCTGGATTTGTCTGGATTGTTTGACCTGACTTTGTTCACTAAGTTCGAATCCTGCACACCACTAAAGTAAACAAGAGGTCGTGTGTCGACGGAAGGTTGTCCCATCGAAAATATTCCGACGCTCAAGTCAGTAAAGCCTTTTATGTAGGGAAGGTAAATTGAAAAGTAAGAGAAATAGAGAGAGAGTTGATCGGTCGGGAGTGTTGACTTGTCAAGAACGTAAGCTATTGATTTCTATTCACAGAAAGCGTGAGGAAGCGAAGTTTCAAAAGCGTGGAAGCTCTCCGGAGCGACTCTCAAAAAGTCGAATAGGTCTTCCGGAATTTGGAGGCCTTTGGTGGGATTAGAGGACGAATGCCTAGGTAGAGAGGAAGAGACGATGAGCCTCTGTCCAGTACTCTGTAAGCGTTCTTGGGCGTCTTTTCAGTAAGAGTTTTTCGTTGTCTGAGTTAGAGTTTGTCTTTTGTGTATCAGATTTTGCCTCGGTCAGAGTTTGCATAAGTGAGCTTTCGTATGTAAGTGCTTGTCTGTATTAGAGTTTGTCTCAGTCAGGGTTTGCATAAGTGAGCTTTCGTATGTAAGAGCTTGTATATATTAGAGTTTGCCTGTCCTTTGAATGAGAATTCTAGGGTTTACTTAAAGGATGACAGGGTGATCTCCCTTGATAAGAAGGCGTGATTCCCTGCATTATCCTGGTCGGCTTTCCTTCTGAAGGGAGGCACCAGTTGCCAAACTGGCCGAGATTGCTTCCATCCATGGTGGTCAGCGGCTTTTCAAGTCGATCACATTCATTCCATGCATTTTACCGTTAGAGAATCCCAGTTGGTAGGAGATTAGTAAAATCTTGCACATTTCTTATGAGAATGGTGTTAATTTTGTCAATGTGGAAGGTATTGAAAAGCAATTGTTGGTCGTCTGCTGGATCGTGGGCTCAAGTGGGTCTGGCCTGTAAAAAGTCTTTTTGAGCATGCCGCTACAGTACATCCGGTCAACGTTTGAGTTGACCGTCTGTACGCGAATTGGCCGTCTGCTGAAGTCGAGGCGGTCAACGTTCGCGTTGACTACCTTAGGTCTTTCAGGATTTGGGTCTGCGTTTTCTGTTAGGTCATTTTTTAGTTGACCGTCCAGCATATCGTTTTGGGTTTCCTTTGACCTTGGGTCAAACCATATTATGGTATACCATCAATATGGATGATTTTCTGGAATTGTACCCTATGACATGAAATGATGGAGGTCACAATATGACTTATATTTATATTATTTATAATGTAAAAGGATGTTTGATTTTTTTTAATTGTTTAAATGTTAATTTTTTATCAAAGGTTTGGCCAATGGGGAAAATAATTTTGTTAACAAAATTTGATAAAATCATAAATACTTGTAATATTTGATCGTTTTGTTAATTATAGTAATAATATATTAACATGTTTAGTTTTCAAATATATAATTATTTATTTTTATGTTTTCTTAACTTCATAAATAGTAATTATTAGAATAATAATTAAAATTTACTGCAATAATAATATGCGTTTCTACATATATATATATATATACATAATCAATAAAATGAGAAAATAATTAAATTAGTGTAATTAATATTAGTAATCAAAATTGTTAACACGCACTACATACGAGCCCATTTTCACCAAACTCACTCCCCTTCTTCTTCCTTCGTTACTCGGCAGCCATGGCGATTCAAGTTCGCCCCCTTTTCACCCAAACGCTCGAACCACCGGCCGCCCATCTTCCTCTGTTACCTTCGGCCGCCTTCCCCCATGCATGTACGTGAAAGTGGATTCATGGCAAATGAGTGATATATTTGGCGGGACTTTCTGTGTAAAAAGAGGAAGAAAGTCGAAGACATTAACACTAATGCTTCGCTACTGCTGCACTGTGCCGTGAAGGAAGTTTGGTGAAAGTCGAAGACATTTTCACCAAACTCACTCCCCTTCTTCTTCCTTCGTTACTGGGCAGCCATGGCGATTCAAGTTCGCCTACTTTTCACCCAAACGCTCGAACCACCGGCCGCCCATCTTCCTCTGTTACCTTCGGCCGCCTTCCCCCATGCATGTAC
>JAOVVI020017043.1:0-10713 GCA_028571085.2 Nepenthes alata | reverse complement strand
TCATTGAGTTCGGCCAGAGCCATACAATAGCGGGCTTTAGAAATCGGACTAACACCAGGAACAATAGCAATCTCAAACTCAATTTCTCAACGCGGAGGTAATCCAGGTAAATCCTCTGGAAATATATCCTCAAAGTCACAAACAACCATTATGTCCTTAGCCGGCACACTATGACTCCCAGTAGTGCAGGTATATGCCTAGAAAGCTTTACATCCACTTTTCATCAAATACTTAGCATGTAAAGCAGAGATCAATACAGGCACCCTATTTTTCTTAATGCCCTAAAAGAAAAAGGTCTCCCATCCGAGAATAATAAAACAAACCCTCTTCAGAAAATAGTCAATATTGGCATAGTATTTGGCCATCCAGTCCATCCCGAGAATCACATCAAAATTAGCTGTAACATCCGCGGCACATCCACATGTGGATATTGTCCACTTTGACTTGGGGATCTTCACGGTGTCTAATCACACGCAGGCCTCACGGTTTTGTTCTTGCCGAACCCCACACAGAGGCTCCAAAAACGCGTCCATAAGGGAGAGGTATCCACGCCCTTATAAAGGCACGCTTTGTCTCCTCTCCATCCGATGTGGGACTCTACAGTCCACCCCGCCTCAAAGGGGCCCAGCATCCTCGCTAACATACTAGACCGGATCCCGACTCTGATACCACTGTAACGTCCCCGGCACATCCACATGTGGATATTGTCCACTTTGACATGGGGACCTTCACGGCGTCCAACCACATGCAGGCCTCACAGTTTTATTCTTGGCGAACCCCCACACAGAGGCTCAAAAAATGCGTCCACAAGGGAGAGGTATCCATGCCCTTATAAAGGCACACTTCGTCTCCTCTCCATCCGATATGGGACTCTACAGTCCACCCCCTCAAAGAGGCCCAGCGTCCTCACTGGCACGCCGGATCGAATCCCGGCTCTGATACCACTGTAACATCCTTGGCACATCTACATGTGGATATTGTCCACCTTGACCTGGGGACCTTCACGAGGTCCAACCACTCGCAGGCCTCACGATTTTGTTCTTGGTGAACCCCCACACAGAGGCTCCCAAATCGCGTCTACAAGTGAGAGGTATCCATGCCCTTATAAAAGCATGCTTCGTCTCCTCTCCTTTCGATGTGGGACTCTACAGTCCACCCCCCTCAAAGAGGCCCAACATCCTCGCTGGCACACGAGATCAGATCTCGGCTCTGATATCACTGTAACGTCCCCGGTGCATCCGTATATGGATATTGTCTGCTTTGACCTGGAGACCTTCACGGAGTCTAACCACACACAGGCCTCATGATTTTATTCTTGGAGAACCCCCACACAAAGGCTCCCAAAATGCATCCACAAGGGAGAGGTATCCAAGCCCTTATAAAGGCACGCTTCTTCTCCTTTCCATCCGATGTGGGACTCTACAAGAGCTATCCTCGATTACAACTGTAAGTTCTAAGGCATTTCCCGAGAATTTACCTGGATTGTAGTCAGTCCCGGGTCCAAAAATCACTGTAACAAAAATAACCTCTTTATTGAAAAACCTTCTTTCACAATCAGACTTTCACAATTTTCTTCCAGCTAACTTCAAAAAGTACATGAAATTTTTATCGGTATAAGTCTGTACATATTTTTTAAAAATAAATTATACTGGAAGCTTCATTTCAATGTTAATTAGCTTTTATATAACAAACGCTACGGTTAAAACTCATCAAAACCACTTCATTTTTGCATCTAGGGCTTCACCAAAACTTTCGGACTCAAATCGATCTTTAACATGTGCTTGTTCATGAAATTAATGCCATAAATCTATGCACATACATTAAATCATATAATTTACTCAAACTTCACAATATTTTCGAGCTAGGGTTTCATCACATACTTTCAAAAATAAATCAAATACTATTTACGTGCTTATACATGAAATCGAAGCTAAAAGTTGCAATAAACATGGATAAGCACAAAATCTAACCGAACAATCGAAGGAAACATGCTTCATTTACTTCAAACATGCATCAACATCATTTTCAAAACATTTTCATCAACTATAAAGCAAGAGAATCGATAGAAATGAAAAACAACATCCGAAGTACACTTGCCTTGTCCCGATCTACCGTTATCTTTACTGGGTGTGTGTTGGAACTAGTGATTTCCCCTTCTCGTCTTCTCTTCTTCCTCTTCTTCCTCTCCTTCATGCATGCTCTATTTTCTCTCTCTCCCTTTTTCTTTTTCCCCTTCTATTTATAACAAAAATGAAACTAAAATGCGGGTAAAAGTTGGGGTGGCGCTCAAGCGTGCCTCGAGCGCTCAGCGAGTGGGCAACCTTCTACTAAATGCGCTCGAGCGTGTAGAGGGCGTGTAACGAGTGGCCCACATTCTGTTAAACGTGCTCGAGCGCCAAGGAGGCGTGCGATGAGCGACCTACATACTAGATTTTTTGCTCGCTGCAGTGCCTCGGCGTACAGCAGGTGCCATTCGGCTGCTTGCTGAACTAGGATATTTTTTTAACTTTTTACTTTCAACTATCATTTTAGCTACACGTTTGGCCTCTTAATAAAACTCATCACTTTAATTACATCTAATTATCACATTTTCGGTTCCGAGACCTCACATCTAATGTCATTCTACTCAAATTTGAAAATTATTCCTTATAAATATTTCCTTCTTCATTGGTATCGTTGGCTGTGCGCTACTTGGATTCAAACCTTGATTCGAATTTGCCTCTCTCTCTTCCTCTAATTCTACCAATTTTAGGTGTAAATTGGATGGTGTGTGTTCGTTGATAAATTAATGAGGAAGTAGATGATAATTTTTTTCTGACCGGTCCAAAACATTGGGTGAGAAAATAGAGCTTCCTGCTCTACTCTTGCCGTGAATTTGTGAGTGAAGGATTTCTACAATTTGCGATTCATTGTTGTTTGTATTTGGTGTATGAGTAAGAGTGAATGGTTAGTGTTCAGTCGTGAGTGTGTGACGGTGTGTGTGTGATCGCGTGGGTGTGATTGGCTGTAGTAGTCGTGTGAACCATGTGGGTGTTGTGTGTGTGCGTCGTGTGTGTATTGGGTGTGTGTATATGTGTAATAGTTGAGCTGTTGTTGGTGTGTGAGGTTGTGAGAACAGTCGTGTGTGTGTGGATGTGAAGTAGTGTGTGTGTGTTCTGTGTGCGTTGGTGTAAATTAAAGGAATTGGAGGTATTGGGTGTGTGCTTGTGCTTCGTGCATGTGTTGTCTATATTAGTTGTGTGTGTGTGTATGTGTGTAGCAGCCAGGCTGCTGTGTGGGTGTGTGAAACAGCAAGTGCTGTTGCGGGTATGCCGTGGGCTGGTCGTATGGTTGTGTCTGTGTGTGTGTGGAGGGCAGCAGAATTTGCGTGAAGCAGATTTGGGCCGTGGGATAAATGTTGGTTGAGGATGTGTGTGGGTGGTGCAGCAGATTTGGGCCGTGGGTGATCTATGCTTTGAGTGTGGGTGGAGATTGGTGGATGGTGTATGTGTGTATATGTGTGTGTTATGTGTATGGATATATGTATGTATATATATATATATATATTTATAAATGGAGGTATATATATTTGTATATATATATGGTAATGTAATTGGATATATATATATATGTATGTATGCATGTATGTATGCTAAAAATGTGTGGTTATATGTGTATTTATGAGAATAGAGATGGTAAAGAGTATAGAGGATATTTAATAGTTGTATATGTCCCGAGTGATACTGATTGTATGAAGAAATAAATATTGCCGATTAATTGTTGGAACCTTGTACATGTGTGTATATGTGTGTGTTATGTGTATGGATATATGTATGTATGTATATATATACATATATAAATGGAGGTATATGTATGTATTTTTATATGTGGTCTTGTAATTGGATATATATATATATATATGTATGTATGTATGCTAAAAATGTGTGGTTATATGTGTATGTATGAGAATAGAGATGGTAAAGACTATAGAGGATATTTACAGTTGTATATGTTCGGGGTGATACTCATTGTATGAAGAAATAAATATTACCGATTAATTGTTGGAACCTTGAAAATTAATTGGGGATGAAAATTTAAAATAAAAATATTACTGGCCTTAGTCGTAGTCATCGCTCTGAGATAAAAATAGTGAAGTAGATGAGCTGATCATATTCTAATCCTTGTATTCCCTTCGGATGTCCTGACATATGTTCATTTGTGTTAGACTTGATGGTGTGAGTACGGTCTGGTCAACATCAAACGACGTTCTGTTATTGATGTTACAAAGCTTTCTTTGCGTTACACTCGGTGTGTGAGTATGTGTATTTGTTGATTTCTTACGGTCAAGGTGGAGGAAAGTGTGTGAAAACATTTAAGTATTTGGTCGAATGGGAGGCTTTGGTACTTTAATGTGGTCTACGCTTATTCGATACTAGTTTTCGTGTCCTGGTGGGTTGAGGTACGTTGCCTAGTCTAGCTTGATGCTTATGGCCATGTGAACATCGTTGATCATGATATCGAGGGTATCATGGCAAGAGATGCTAGGTTTGACGTGTGAGTTATCTTCCGTACCGGGTAAGGTCGGAAGATGAGCATGATGAGCATGCTTGGGAGACGTTTATCTCTGTGGACCATGGTTTTTGGTCAGTGGTCAAACTTTCGAGCATCGGGTAGCCCGTGCAAGTACCCAGCTGTCAAGAAATATACGCAGCCTTTGGTTCACAGTGGCGAAATAAGATCCAGGAGTTTTCTTGTGACGATCTATGATTGTGAGTACCTCATTAGTTGTGGATTGTATCCTTGTGTGGATCCTGAGATATTCAGATTCGATGGAATCCTTATTGATTGTTGTTGCGATTATACTGGTCGTTCTCACTGACATATAGACCGAGAAAATCCCCAATCATCATTGATGTCAGATTCCACGGCATTACCATTGATTATTGGCACTCTTGTTGTTTTTGGATGTACGTGTCAAGTGGGAACTATCTTGTTTAGAGTCGTATTTACGACGTGTTGTAATCTGTCTCAGATATAGTAGGTTGTTAGAGTATGTTAAGACCTTTGTAGTGTGATATCCGATATCGTTATTGTTATTAGTATTTTTATTATTATCACTTTTTGGACTTTGGCTCACTCTTGTGGTTTCTGCTTTTTGCTTTTCATTTTCTGCTCAACTTATGATTGACTTGAATTGTATAAAAATGAAGAAGTAAATCGGCTTGAGTCATAATAAATAATTATTGACCGGAATGAGATTTGTAGATTTGAAACCGGCTTTATGTCAACTAAAAGTCTTTATACTTGACCGAAATAAGAAAAAAATAAAATTGAAATCGGCTTTATAATATGACGACTGAAAGCTTTGTGCCCGTTCGGAATGTGAACTAAAGAAAAAGTGAACCGGCCATATGACAAGATAAATAAGATCAGACCTTAGCACTGGGAGATCACGTTCTCTGGCATATCTTCAAACATTATGGTGGTAATCGAGGATAACGAAAGGAATCCATCCTCAGGGCTTTGTACAAGAAGGAAATGAGAGCCATCCTTGGGGCTTTGTACAAGGAGGAAGTGAGAGCCATCCTTAGGGCTTTGTACAAGGAGTATTGACGTGATTATGAGGAGATGTGCACAATCAATCCTCGATTATTGCCTCCTATCCCATCGATGTCCCTTATCGATAAAAAAAAAAGAAAAGAGAAATTTTATTAGACCAACTCTGTTTTCTGCCCCGATTTCAAGAATTTTAACTGCTCCGACTTTCCTGACTTCTTTGCATTTTGTATTTGCCATGATCCGATCAAGTGTTGTTTTATAATATTCATGTTGTATATGTATCTGTATCCGCCTTACAGCATAAACACTTTATGAAAGATCTACATGTACCTTGTATAGTTCCGTCTCACTGTTTTCTATTTCCCCCACTCTAGATAAAACTATAGAGCTCATGCCTGATGAGATGGAGTGACTAGAGCTTCGTCCGAATGATTCTAAGGACTTGGAAGCACATTTTTGGAGTTACCCTTGAGAAGCGGTTTTATTGTAATGATCTGGCTTAAATATATAAATTATTGTAATTGAACTTTTATGACTATATATGCATAAATAAGTTTTATGGGTTTGAATGTAAATGCTTCGGCAATTTAATAGATTGGCTTCCATTACACATTTTAAGGATATCGTGTATGGGTCCTAGATGGCATCTGTGATCCTGTGATTGGTAGGCACGACTGGCCCGGACCAGATCATCGAAACCTTGGTGTCACTTTCAGGAGGTCGCTGGCAGAATGTAAAAAAAAAATTTATTCTGTCACAATTAGTATCAAAGAGATGAGATGCCTTAGGAATTGATCGATCGAAAGTGCGGAAGCATAGGTTTGAATCTTCATACTAAATTTTCATAAAAAGAATCTTTGAACCTAGCCTAAGTTCAATTTTAATGAACTGGTAGATATTTTCTTTTTCTGAGATTATAATATCGTGCCTGTCTTGATTTTAGGATAGCTAGTGGAAGAGGAAGAAGGAATGGCCATAATACACCCCATAATCGGGAGGCCGCCTATATATATTTATTGAAAAGAATGACCAATGTTGTGGAGTTTGTCGAGCATAGGCAAATGGCTCCGGTCCATGCAACCGAGCCAGCTCCGCTCATCCTAGCTCCAACCACGTATGATCGGTTCATGGCGGAAAGAGCACCGGGCTATTTGGGGAAACCCAATTCAGAAAAAGCTGATATCTGGCTGAAGAGGATGAAGAAAATATTTGTAGTAATTGGGTGTACGGATCAGGAGAATGTCACCTTCGCCGTACATAAGTTGGAGGGCGAAGCAGACAGTTGGTGGGGCATGAGAAAGAGAGCGCTAGGAGTGCCTGACGAGATGATCACTTGGGATATGTTTGAGGAAGCTTTTCTGGAGAAATACTTTCCATCAAGTTTCTGGGATGAAAAGAAGATGGAGTTCATGAGATTAAGGCAAGGGAGTATGTCGGTGACTGAGTACGATGCTAAATTCACCGATCTATCCCGATTCTTGCCTTATTATGTAGAAGACAAATTAAGAAAGGCGAAAAAGTTTCAGCAAGGACTGTGGGATGATATCCGAAAATAACTGTCCACATTAAAGCTTGAGACATATGCCAATCTACTGGACAGGGCAGTCATTTATGAAAAAGAAGTGGAGATAGAAAAATTCTACACAAAGAGGGAAGCTAGTCAGGCAGGCGTTAATGGCGGATCTACTGGGGGATCTTTTGGATCATCCAAGAAGACAAAGACGACTGATAAAGGAAAGGGTGTGGTGTCGGCTCAGTCGATGGCTGATTAAAGGACGTCAGCTGCGCACTGTACCAACTGTGGTAGAATACACCCGGGGCAGGCGTGCCTTCGGATGACAGGAGCTTGCTTCAAATGCGGACAGCAGCGTCATCTGATCAACTATTACCCGAGACTAGAGGGAAAAAACCTACTATTCTGACTAAGGCCTTCGCAGTAACTATTCAGGAACTAGAGGCATCGCCAAACATCGTGGAAGGTACTCTTTCTATTTGTGGAGTCACTGCCTCTATCTTATTTGACTCAGGATCTAGCAATTGTTTTATTTCTCCATGATTTGCATGCCATATTGCCACTACCCCTTACATATTGGATTATAAATTATCTGTGTGTACCCCTACTGGATTCCCTGTAATTACTGATGTTGTATATCCTGGATGCGTAGTGGAAGTAGATAAGCAATGTTTAATTGTGGATTTGGTGTTACTAAACATGGGAGGTTTTGACGTAATTCTGGGAATGGATTAGATGGCTAAAAACCATGCCACCATTGATTGCTTTATGTGGAGGGTTCATTTTAATATCCCTGGGATGGAGACCTTTTCCTTCCAAGGCATTATGAAGAAGGAGATGCCGGTGTTGATCTCAACCTTGCATGCCAAACATCTGGTGAGAAGCAGATGTGAAGCTTACTTGGCCTATGCCTGTACCACTGGGAGTCATAAGGTGCCAGCTAAGGACATTTTAGTCATCCGCAAATTTGAAGATGTATTTTCTGAGGAGTTGCCTGGATTGCCTCTGCATCGGGAGATTGAGTTTGAGATCTCTATCACTTTCGGTGTCAGTCCAATTTCTAAGGTCCCTTATAGAATAGCCCCTGCTGAGTTAAAGGAGCTAAGATTACAATTACATGAGCTATTAGACAAGGATTTTATCAGGCCGAATGTGTCTCCTTGGGGAGCACCGGTGTTGTTCGTAAGGAAGAAGGATCGATCGTTGCAGCTTTGTGTTGATTATCGTGAATTAAACAAAATGACGATCAAATATATATATCCTCTACCGCGTATTGATGACTTGTTTGATCAATTGCAATGATCTCGGGTGTTCTCAAAGATTGATTTAAGGTTTGATTATCATCGGTTGAGGATTAAGCCAGAGGACGTGGAAAAAACTACTTTTCGGACAAGATATGGCCACTATAAATTCCTCGTTATGTCCTTTGGGCTTACAAACGCCGCTGCTACCTTTATGGATCTAATGAATAGAGATTCAAGCCATATCTGGATAAATTTATGGTGATTTTTATTGATGATATTCTAATCTATTCAAGGAACTATAAGGAGCATGAGACTCTTCTAATGATAGTACTTCAAGTGCTCCATGAGAAAAAGTTATATGCTAAGTTGGGAAAATGTAAATTTTGGCTGGAGAAGGTGATGTTCTTGGGACATATAATTTTCGAAGGTAGTATTTCTGTGGATCCAAAAAAAGTAGATGCGGTTACTAACTGGAGTAGGTCGACTTCTGTAACCAAGGTTAGAAGCTTTCTAGGTATGGCGGGCTACTACCGGCAATTTGTAGAAAACTTTTCATAGATTGCTATGCCCTTAACTCGATTACTGAAGAAGAAGGTCAAATTTGAATGGACCGAGGAGTGTGATCAGAGTTTTTGGAAGCTAATGGATCGCCTAACTACTGCTCCAATATTAGTGATTCTAGAAGGATCAGGAGGCTATGAGATTTACTGTGACACCTCTGAGGCAGGCTTGGGATGCATATTGATGCGGCACGGTAGGGTGGTAGCTTACGGGTCTAGACAGCTAAAGGTGCATGAAAAGATCTACCCTACCCGTGATCTAGAGCTGGCTGTTGTGGTGTTTGCCTTAAAAATTTAGAGGCATTACCTGTATGGTGAAAACTTTTTTATGTATTTTGATCACAAAAGCCTGAAGTATCTATTTTTCTAAAAGGGGCTTAACGTGAGGCAAATGAGGTGGCTTGATTTTTTAAAGGACTACGACTGTGAGATACAGTATAAGCCTAGAAAGGCCAACGTAGATGCGGATGTATTAAGTCGACTATCAGGAATTGTGGCTCGATTGCAAATTAAGCAAATATAATTATTAGACTATCTAAAGCAATGTGATGTCTGACGATATGCTAAGAGCAACAGCATGCTCCTGTCTTATATTCAGATCCAACCTAACATTATTAGTGAAGTTAGAGAAATACAGGTTAATGATCCATTCCTTGTAGAAATTGCGAGTGACTTGGGTAAGGAGTCTAGAGTTGAATTCAGTATCTGAACAGACGGAGCATTAAGGTTTAATGACCGATTATGTGTGCCAAATGATAAGAAATTAAAAGAAAAGAATCTAAAGGAAGCCCACCGGTGTAGATATACCATCCACCCCGGAACAAATAAAATGTATCAAGACTTGAAGATAAATTTCTGGTGGAGGAACATGAAGAGAGACATCATGGCCTACGTGGAGAAGTGCCTCATGTGTCAGCAATTGAAGGCGAAAAGGAAAAAACCTTTCGAGTTGTTACAGCCAATGCTGATTTCGAGCTGAAAATGGGAAGATATTGCTATGGATTTTGTATCGGGTGTGCAAGGTCTCCTAAAAATCACAATATTGTTTGGATTATAGTTGACCGGCTAACAAAGTCAGCCCACTTCTTGGCAATCAGGATGACCTATTCGTGTGATCGGTTGGCTCAACTATATGTGAACGAGATCGTGAGATTACATGAAATTCCTACCTCCATTGTATCTCATAGGAATCCCCGTTTTGTCTCAAGGTTTTGGAAAATCTTGCATAAGGAAATGGGGACATAATTGAAATTTAGTACTGCTTATCAACCTCAGAAGAATGGCCAATCTAAGAGGAATATCCAGATTCTTGAAGATATGTTGAGGGCTTCTGTATTAGAAATGAAAGACACTTGGGTTACTTACCTGGCACTAGCAAAATTTGCTTATAATAACAGTTATCAGGCTAATATTGGCATGGCTCCTTTTGAGGCTCTATATGGAAGAAAATGTAGGTCACCGATTCACTGGGAAGAAACCGGACATAAAAGAATTTTGGGTCCAAAAATCATAAAAAAACGGCTAAGAAAATAAAACTAATCCATTGTAATTTGATGATCGCTCAAAGCAGACAGAAAAGCTATGCATATAGAAGGAAGACAGAATTGATCTTTGAGATAGGAGATTTTATTTTTCTGAAAGTCTCACCATCCAAGGGAACATTGCGGTTCAGAGTGAAGGGTAAACTCAAGCCGCGATTTATTGCTCCTTTTGAGGTTCTAGAAAAGATCGAAGAAGTAGCTTACAAACTAGCACTACGGCCAAGTCTTACTGGAATACATGACGTGTTCCATGTATCCATGCTCCGGAAGTATGTTTATGATCTGACACACATAATTGAATTCGAACCCTTGGAAAT
>JAOVVI020017042.1:0-10713 GCA_028571085.2 Nepenthes alata | reverse complement strand
CGAAAATCGATATGGTTTTGATTGTAAAATGACTGTCAGACTAATACAAATATGTACAATATTCCCTTTACATCATATAAATAACACAACAATAACCAACATAGGATCCAAATGCCATAATATGTTTGTTGCTCCAACATTGCGTCTTCGGACACAACGTCAGATAGAGAGATGCCACTAGGTACCAAAACTATAAACATTGATTACCTGCGAAAGTATATACATCCATCATATATAGTAAAAACTAAACTATCTATATATCAATAAAATACAAGCACATCTCTATCTAAAAATATATATAATTACTCCATAAGGTACAGAATTACAAAATCTAAGTCCACAAAGTCATCTTCCAAGGTCAATAGCCTAGCTAACTTCTGATCCTCTATCCTGCCTCATTGGGTATAAGTTCATACTCATTTGAAGGCAAAAAAATAGTAATGAATAAACCAAATACTCAGTAAGGCATAGTATAATGAAAGACAATAAGCAATATACTCAAAGTAATGCAAGAAAAGATAAATAGGAGCATAATACATGATGTATAAACATGAGATATGATTAAATGTACTTCCGGAATACAATTAACTTTCATATCTTGTTTCTAATTTTTTATGGATACAGATATTATATTTAAATTATTGATTCCTTTTTACCTACAAAATCATACAGAAGTAGATACATATGTTAATACCGGTACTGATGGAATAGATAATAAATTCCAATAGTAATATCGGAATAGAACAAATTACATATTCAAATGGCAATATCGGTACCGACGGAACAGATAACGAATTTAAATGGTAATACCGATATTGACGGAACAAATAATGGATTCAGATGGTAATATCGGTACTATGAAACAGATAACGGATTTGGCGGGCAATACCGGTACTAACAAAACAGATAACAAATTTAGATAGTAACACCGATGCTGATGGAATAGATAATGAATCCATACGACAGATAACCGATATCAGATAACAAATTTTAGAGTTTTAATTTATTATCTTATCTTAAGAAAATTTTTACACTTAATTCTCACTACGTAGTCCTCACTCTCTAGAGAACGGTTCATAATTCTTAACAATTGTGGAGGTCCCTTATACTTTTCATAACATGCATACTTTTTGTGAGCTTAAATCTTCACATGACTTTAATATAAGCACAAATCAACATAAAGCTTGAGATATGTAAAAATGTTTTACCATAATGAGCCAAATATAACTTTAGAACTTTCGGATAAGAAATCCTTTCACAAATGCATGTAATATAATTTTTGATACATACACAAGATAACATAACTAATATATATGCAGTTAAATATCACTATTCACATCTGACAAAATTTTTAAAATATATAAAATTAACATATATAAAATATATGTGTATAATTACCAAATATACGGAGTATCCGTATCCATAAAGTTAGGGTTACGAATTTCTAATGGAAAATCATGCATAAATTATAAATAATTCAGATAAAATCAAAGGGAGTGTGGGTTAGGGCTAAGGCGAGTATAATCTCATATAAAATTATCAAATTGGACACCCAATTAATAAATAAATATATTCAAGGCATGGGTATCCATATTCTAAAGCCAATTTATGTAAAAATCCTAGAAATAAATGGATGAAAGCATTTGAGCACAGGTTAGGATTTCACGTACAAACCGGTCAAAACAAAGAAATCGGACATAAAATCCACAAATGTACATGCTCAAGTTATTGGTAATACAAAATATAAACTTAATTGAGTATTGAAACAAGAATACCCAAATAAAATAAAACGAAAGTGCAAAGAAATGAGAGAAAATGGTATGAGTGCACTTGCTTCGGCGCAATCTATCACTAGTCTAACTAGCTCTAGCTCGGAATCAGACTTGGGAACCTCGATTTTTTCTTCCTCTCTCTTATCCTTGAGCTCTATCTCCCTCTTCATGCACGGAAACCCTCGTAGCCTATTTATATCACCGGTCGGTGCTCTGTGCTGCTTCTAGTGCTTTCCCCAAGCGCTTGAGCACCTAGTAGGCACTGGCCCACGGATTGTAGCGTCCACAGTGCTGCCCGAGTCGTCTAACGGGCCTTCCTTGCCGACACATCACATTGTCACAAAATTTAATTTTTTTACATGAATTAAACCCAATTTTAATTATATTACCTTAACTATCCATAATTATGATATTTGAAAATCCAAATATTATAATTATAAGTGAATTATTACCTCCCTTACGATGACTATGGAACAGGTTGTATGTAATGTACCAATTTTTGAATATCATAATTGTAGGTAATTAAAATAATATAATCAAAATTATACTTAAAGTATGTGAAAAAATTAAGTTTTAGGATCGTAGGTTGATATGGTGGAGCAAGCCCGCAGGGCACCTGAGGCGGTGCCGCGCCACAGGATCTCGTAGATCCCACACCTACCGGGCGCTTGAGCATCAGAACAAGCATAGGATCCAGCAGGCTTGAGCCTGCTAGCCGTTGCGTTTGGGCTTCAGTGCCAGCACAGGGAATAAAAACCTGCAAGGGTTTTGTTTGCATGATTTTGTCGGTTTCCATGCGAAGGAGAGGGAGAGAGAAGATGAGGGAGAAGAGAGAGAAAGAAGAAATCAAGGTTGTTGGATTCAATTCCGGCTTGGCGCTAGTTAAAGAAGTGCTAGATCTTGCCAATGTAAGTGCACTCATACCATTTTCTCTCATTTCTTTGCACTTTCGTTACGTGTTCTTCAAGTATTCTCATTTTGATACCCGATTAAATTTATATTTTGTATTACCCATAAATTAACCATGTAAATACTTTGATTTCATATCGGATTTCTTAGTTTTGATCGGTTTTTGAATGTGAAACCCTAACCCCATGTCCCAAACGATTTTACTATTTATTTTGAAATTTTTTGAAAAAATTGGTTCTAGAAAATTACTACACATGTTTTGAACATGTTAATTTATAGATTGGGTGTCTGATTTGATAGTTTTATACGGTATTATGCTCACCAAAATCCTAACCCGTGCCCCTTTGGTTTTACACGAATTAATTATAATTTATACATGATTTAGCTTTAGAAGTTCGTACGCCTAGTTTTATGGATACGGATACTCCGTATATTTGGTATTTATACACAAAGATTTACATATCTTAATTTTACGTATTCTAAAAATATTGTTAGACATGAATAGTGATGTTTAATCGTATATACGTTAATTATGTTATCTTGCATATACTCCAAAAAATATGTTGCATGTATTTGTGAAGGGATTTGTTGTCCGGAAGCTCTAAAGTTACATTTGCCTCATGGTGGTGAGAATTTCTTATATGTTTTAAGTTTTATGATGATTTATCCATGTATTATGGATATGATAAGTTTAGTATGTTTAAAAAATCATATTATGAACCATTTGTGAAATAATTTACTGTCTGGAAGCTTTAAAGTCATTATTTGTTTAATATGGTAAGAATTTTTAGATTCTTTTAAGCTCCAAAGAATTTATGCGTGTAATTAAGAACATGTGAGGACTTAAGCTTAAAAGAATATGAAGATATGTATCTAACAAGCTTTATGAAAAAAAGATCAAGAATGGATATTCTGTAATTAAGTAATAGACTTATGAGCCATTCTCTAGCAGAGTGGCAACGAAGAAATTATGGGTTTAAGAGCTAAATTCCCTAAGAAAATAAGAAACTAAGAACTTGGATCGAGAAATATTTATCAGATAGTATATTTTGACATATCTTAGTATATTATAATGGAAGATTATTGTCTACTTTAGGGCCGCCTGCGACTGAGGCCCCGTCTATAGAAATTGTATGTAGACGCCCACCTCTGGGTCTTGAATAGACGAGATAGCTTTTGATTGTGTAGAAATAAATACAATCTAGACTACGATTGACCGCTCTTATAGTCAGTAAAGCCAATTGGACCTGGTCCACAAACTAAATAAGTTTTTAGTATGATTGGATGAATTAAAGAACTATGAAAAAGGACTAAAGGAATTCGAATGATATCATGAAAGTATTCTTTTCTAATTCGTGATTTATGATCTCTCACGCATCTTTATTCCTTCCTATATGTAATATTATGATTTTGAATATGAAATTTACATGTTCTTTGTTATATATGTGCCTTACTGAGTATTTGGCTAACTCTTTATTATTATTTTTTCTTCCAGATATGTACGCCCTTATGTCTGGTGATGCAGAGTAGAGGATTAGAAGTTGGCTAGGCATGAAGACATGGAAGATGACCTTGTGGACTTGGCTTTATAGTTTTGGAACTTTCTGATGGAGTAGTTTGTATTGTTTGGAATGGAGTTGTATACTGATGTATGTGATGATGATGATATATTTATAGTTTAGTTTTCACTATATTTGATGGATATATATACTTTTATAAGTTATTATGGTTTGTTTTGGTACCTAGTGGCACCTTATCTGAATCGACATTGTACCAGAGTTATGACGTTGGTGCCACGTATTTGTTGTGGCTTTTGGATCCTATGTTGTGAATTATGCTGTATATTTGTTCTGTATAGGGATTTGTACAGATTTGTGTCAGTTTGACGGTCGTTTTTCAATCAAAATTTTGTCAAATTTTGGTTAGAAAATACGGTATGTCACAATTGGTATTAGAGAAGAGATGTCTTATATTTGATTTGAATCTTATGCAGAAGATTAGGTTAAAGTATGGTAGATTAAATAAGTAGATGAAGGCGTAGGATGATTAAGTTAGACTAGATAGTCTTAGCTATCCTATTTTGAATGACTAAATCTAAAACTAAGTTAATATCAATAGTTAAATTTGATTATCTCGTTGTGAATCTTGAGTATTTAAGTGGTGTCTGCAGTGACCCAATGTTCAAAAGGAGATATGGTGATATTTACCTCACATAATTTAGAAGGCAAAGCCAACTATGGGTGGTTGATGAGATAAGAGTCAGGGGCCAGGAAGATAAAGAGATAGCGCAGAAGATGTTAGTGGATGCTTTAAGGAATAAATATTCTTCCCGATGAGTTTTGGGAGCATGTTTTAATTGTAGACAGTCGGCCACATGATGAAGGATTGTCTTTATCCCATGAGTTGGACAGTGAAGAAGTCCAGTACCTTGGATCGGGGTTTTATGGGGATGGCACAAGGTGTAGAGGTGTGTCTACCATGATGGAATGTAAGATTTTTAAATTTTAATATTTTACCGCATGTATCATTTTGGGATTTCGAATCTATATTTTCATTTGTGATTCCTGCGTTTATTCGTTTATTTGAGAATAATAGATTTGTGTTAGTTAAATCAATGCTTACGACATTTTCTTTGGTCCGTAGATATGATTGGTTGGGCTAATTTGATTTGTTTTGCAGTACTAAGCTTTGATCTAATTTTGGTGATAATTTTGTTAGTGAGTCGGCAAGCTAATATGAATTGTGTTGGTAAGGATATAATGTTTTGTTATCAAGTTGTGAAATTTTTTAGTGTGAGGCAGAGTTGATCGAGATATCAGGAAATTACTATTATTAATTGTGGATGATTGAGAGTTGTGCCTGTGGCAGCGTTTAGGATAAAGATATAGCTGTTGCAAATTTCGGTAATTCCATTGGGTTTTTAGGTTTATTGGCATTTTTGTGAATTTTATGGAGTGGATCTTCCGACCATAATTGGGTAATTTTATGATGGCTTCATCGATGAATTCAAAGGATCATGGGAGTGTATGAATTCTTTTGAAGATTGTATCATGGATTAGGGTGGCTGTTAGCAGTGTGCTCAATTGAGTAAAGAATGTGAGTTTGGTTCGGGGAAGTGTCATATTTGGTATGTAGTTTCTTCGATAGCATTAATGTGATTCTGTAGATATTTAAGTGATGGCTCATTTGGAAAAAGATTGATTGATGTAGTGAAAGTGTGTTTCTCTCGAGTCTAGGTGAATCCAAAAAGATATCCGTTAAGTGTTCCTTGAGGTTTTGCAACGTTTGTGGGCGTTTAGTTTAGAAGCGATCAGTATCAGTTGGGATGAAATATATGTAGATTGTTTTTTTAGGAATGAAGGATAAATTATCGACCATGTCATTTGGGTTGGTTCCTAATAGATCAAGTGAATTGTGGTAGAACGTGATACGTTGAGGAAGATTTAGAATTGTACTTTCCCGTAAAGTGTATGGGTGGTTTCCCTTGGGTTAAGTTTGTGAGAAGTCCTTGTGACTTTGTTTTAGGGTTGTTAAAACGATGAAGATTTTGGGTATTTGGATAATTGTGGACTACAAAAAAAGGATGGTTCCTTTATCATGAATTTGAATGGCACGATTAGATTGAGCAAGTTGGCTTGTCAATTTGCCAATGAGGTGATAAGTTGCTAAATGTTCAAGTTTGAGGTTTTGATAGTAATTTGAGGCTGTAACCAAAATTTTGAAAGAATTGGTCCGATTGTGTTTTCTATATTGGTTATAATATGAGGATTATGTGTTTTGCCTTAAATATATCGATATCTTTGGGATTTTCTTGGGTCTATAGTTGCTATGTAGCCTAGGTGTCTAATATAAATCATTGAATAAGAATTACAAGTTAATTTTAGTGTACAAGTAAATGGTTAATCAGAGTAGCGCAACGGTAGCGTTTGGCCCATGGCTCAGAGATTTTAGAATAAGATTAAGAAACCAAGTGAACGATCATTTTCGAGTCTTAGGATAAATTGAAGTGGAAGTTCATTAGGTCGCTCGAGGTTTTGAATTAAATAGGGGAAATACACAATATGGGTTGCCTTCAAATTTGGTGAATTATCATGAGGTTTCCCATGTATCAATGATTGAGGAAGTAAGTGATCGGATTATGCATTTTGCAGATTAGGAATTTGTCTTATGATAAGGTTTTAACCTAAATTTGGATAGAAAACATGAGATATTAGAGATTAGGAAGATTCATTTGGTTAAGGCCTTCAAAGATAAGTCATTTGATCAAGGATATAACATAGGATTATAAAGAAGGAATTCTGAAAAAAAAATTTTCTAATTGTTGAATTTTGAGGTTCGTCAAATTTTAAGAATGAAATTTCTATAAGTGGAGGAATATTATAATGTACCGATTTTTGAATATTGTAATTACAAGTAATTAAAATAATATAATCAAAATTAGGCAAAAAACATGTGAAAAAAATATGTTTCAGGATTGTAAGTTGAGATGGTGGATGAAGCCCGTAGGGAGCTCAAGGTAGTGTCGCGGCGTTGGATGTCATGGATCCCGCACTTGCTAGGTGCTCGAGTGCCAGCCCACGAAATAAAAACTCGTGAGGGTTTTGTTTACATGATTTTGCCCGTTTCCACGCAAAGGAGAGAGAGAAAAGATGAGGGAGACGAGAGAAAAAGAAGAAATCAAAGTTCTCGAGTTTGATTCTGGCTTGTAATTAGTTAAAGAAGTAATAGATCAGGTTGAGAAAAGTACACTCATACCCTTTTTTCTCATTTCTTTGTACTTTTGCTTCGTTTTCTTTGGGCATCCTCATTCTGTTACCCAATTAAATTTATATTTTGTATTACCCATGACTTAACCATGTAAATACTTTAATTTTATGTCCGATTTCTTAGTTCTGGCCAGTTTTTGAACATGGAACCCTAACCACACGCTCCAAACAATTTTACCATTTATTTAGGAATTTTTGTATAAAGTGGCTTTAGAAAATTATTACCCATGCCTTGAATATGTTAATTTATCGATTGGGTGTCTAATTTGATAGTTTTATTTGGTATTATACTCACCAAAATCCTAACTCGTGCTCCTTTAGTGTTACCCGAATTAATTATAATTTATGAATGGTGTGGCTTTAGAAATTCGTAACCCTAACTTTATGGACGCAGGTACTCAATATATTTGGTATTTATGTACACAAATTTATATAAGTTAATTTTATGTATTCCGAAAATATTATCAGTCATGAATAGTGATGTTTAATCGCATGTATGTTAACTATGTTATCTTCCATATACTCTAAAAATTATTTCGCATATATTTGTGAAGGGATTTATTGTCTGAAAGCTCTAAAGTTATATTTGTCCCATGGTGGTAAGAATTTCTTACATATTCTATGCTTTATGATGATTTATGCATGTATTATGGATATGATAATTTTAGTATGTTCCGAACATCACGTTATCAACCGTTTGTGAAAGAATTTATCATCCGAAAGCTTTGAAGTCATTCTTTGCTTAATGTGGTAAGAATTTTTTGATTCTTTTAAGGTCCAAAGAATTTATACATGTAATTAAGAGCATGTGAGGATTTAAGTTTACAAGAATATGAAAATATGTATTTGAATAAGCTTTATGAAAAAAGGATCAAGGAGGGATATTCTGCAATTAAATAATGGACTTATGAACCGTTTTCTAGTAAAGTGGGAATGAATGAATTATGGATTTAAAAGCATAATTCTCTAAGAAAATAAGAAACTACAAACTTGGACCGATGAATGTTTATCAGATAGTATATTTTGGCATATCTTAGTATATTATAGTGGAAGATCGTTATCTACTTTGAGGTCGCTTGCGGCTAAGGCCCTGTCTACAGTAATTATATGTAGGCAGCCCACCTCTGGGTCTTGAATAGGAGGAGATGACTTTTGATTGTGTAGGAGCAAATACAATCCAGATTACGATCGATCGCTCCTTTAGTCAGTAAGGCCTACTAGCCTTGGTACCCAAATGAAACAAGTTTTCAGTATGATTGGATGAATTAAAGAAGCATGAAAAAGGACTAAGGAAATTTGAAGGATATCATGAAAGCATTCTTTTCTAATTCATAATTTATGATCGCTCATGCATCTTTATTCCTTCCTATGTGTAATATTATGATTTTGAATATGAAATTTACATGTTCCTTATTATATATATGTCTTGTTGAGTATTTGGCTCAATCTTTACTTTTTTTTCCTCCAGATGAGTACGCCCTTATACCTAGTAAGGTAGAGTAGAGGATTAGAAGTCGGCTAGGCATGAAAACGTGAAAGATGACCTTATGGACTTGGTTTTGTAGTTTTGGAACTTTCTGGTGGAGTATTTTTTATTGTTTGAGATGGAGTTGTATACTGATGTATGTGATAATGATTTTTTTGATGTATGTGTAGTTTAGTTTTTGCTATATTTGATGGATGTATATGATTCCGTAGGTTATTATGATTGATTTTGATACTTAGTGGCATCTTATCTGAACCAACGTCATATCGGAGTTATGACATTGGTGCCACGTATTTGTTATAGTTTTTGGATTCTGTGTTGTGAATTGTGGCTGTATATTTGTACTGTACAAGGATTATGTACAGGTTTATATCAGTATGATGGCCGTTTTTAACCGGAACTCTATCAGATTCCGATTAGAAAATACGGTATGTCACGTCGTATTTATATTGTTCGAACGATTGTCTGATGAGATTTTATGCAGATTTAGATTTTCTGAATTCTATATATTTGGTTTGTCATACCAAAATTTTTGGGACTTTGAATTATTTATTAAATTGATTTAGGATTTTAAATTATAAAAATAATAATTAATTAGACCTATTAATTTTCAAATCATAACAGACCGTCTATATATAATCCTATAGGCGGGGTCGGATGCTGCATCTTAACCGGAAGTTATATAGGTTGGGATATTGATATATCATTATAATATACTAAGGCATACCATAAAATACTATCCACTGAACAATAACCTTGGTCTAATACTTAACTTAGAAAAAACTCTACACTTTGTTTCAAAATTCTTAATTTTCTTACTTATCTAGAAAATGATCATATTTCTTAATTTAATTATAGAGTTCTTCATTCAGAATCCCATAATTCATGTCATGTAAAACTTATTTTTTCTATGGGATGCTGAATTAACATGTAATGTAGAAATTCAGCATGTAACACATAATTATGCAATTATCTTAAAATTTAGACCATGCGGGTTGCATTATGCATATTTTTCAGCTCATACAAGATATATGTTTGGTAGTTTAAAAGAGGTATAAACTACTGTACAAATTTAAAACATATAAGAATTAGAAGTTCATCAAAAATCTGCAAAAATCAGCAAGAGATGTAAAAATTAGCAAGTGCAAAATTTTCTACTAAATTTCCAAACATGCGGGGAAATTTTATTATATTTCCAGCACATATAAGACCTACACTTAATAATTTTAAACATTAAAAAGCCTATGTTTAAATTTGGAATATATAAAAATTATAAATTTTATAATTCTTGACATGCAAACCAAATAGTGTAGGAAATTCAAGAAAAGGGCAAAAAATTAGCAATCTTAACTTATTCCATGGATTTTCATAACATATATAATATATCTTTAACAATTCTCAAACATGCAAGAGAGTTAATCATGACTTTAAGCATGCATGAGCATTAAACTAAGATTCCAAAACAAGCATGAAGCTAAAATATAATATTCATTACATTTATATACTAAACTTAAATATGAGTTCTTATGCAATTGCTTTATAATATCATGGAAAATTGACATACATACTTAATATAAACATATTAGCGTTGAAATTATAACATAATTGATGCATGCACCGTTGATGACGGTCACGCCAGAAGAATAAGGAGATGAAAACAAGTGGAGTGGACAGGAAGGGGGAGTCCAGCAGAGGAGAAATCAGGGGAAGAGGGGAACAGTCGAAAGAGAGAGACAAAGAAAGGGAAAAGGGGAAGGGAGAAAGAGTCGCAGAGTGACAG
>JAOVVI020017039.1:0-10715 GCA_028571085.2 Nepenthes alata | reverse complement strand
AGAACGAATAAAAATCACAAGAGAACAAATAGTGAGTATGAGAACACTTGCCTCAATGTGCTCTATGTTTTCTCCAACTAGCTCGAGTTCGGAATCGAACCCGAAGGCCTCCATTTTCCCCTTTTCTCCTTCGCGAGCTCCTCATCTCCCCGGGCTCCCACAGGTGCTGCCGCTGCTCCACCACGACGCCCAGCCGGCCACCACCTCGCATGGCCGTCGCCGACCGCTATAGACCCATACACCACCAGCGCCGGCACCGTCTGCCTGCCATGCCCGCCGACACCCACGAAACCCTAACCCTCACGCAGCCCTCTCTCTCTCCCCGATTGCCTCTGTTTCCCGAATCTGCCTCCCCCTTCTCCTTTTACTTTATTATTATTATTATTATTATACACACAACACACACACGGACGTTACACACACACATTATATATATATATATATTATATATACACAAACACACACACACATTATAATATATATTTTACATATATATTATATACACACACGTATTATTATTATATATATATACATCTATTTTTTTCCTTAAATCACAAAAACCCAAAATTGATATTCGGGCAGCCGAATGAGCTCACTTTGGACGCCGGCCCATCATATCCAAATATTCTTCAAATTTTTCATAATATTTAATTAATTATTCTCTAACCCGATTTACCCAAAATTACCAAAAATAATAAATAATCTCAATTTAATCGAATAAGATATTTCAGGATATTACAGAAAAAGTCACGTGTGGGTCCATGTGACCTACGCTCGAGCGATGCTCAAGAGCACTGCTCATAGCTGGGACCTCTTCGCCCTTTCCTTGAGCACAACCTTGAGCATAAATTTTACATTTTTGCCCTCAAGGGGTGCTCGAGCAGTGGTTGAGCACCCTACGCTCAGCCCATTTTGCCTCATCTTAATTTGCTATCAAATTTTTTCTACTATATTTAAGCCTTAACATGATTTCCATCCACATAATTAGTCCATAATTATCATGATTTGGGATCGAGATCTCACAGTTGGAACCACGTATCAGCCTTAATTGGATCTGGCTCACCCATAAACTCCAAGACTCTCTCCTGAAAAAACTAATCATAAGCAGATGCTCTAGGATTCGTAGGAGCTTGGACTGCAGCCAAAACTGGAACGGGAGCTAGGTTCTGCTGCCCCATCAATTCTATAATGTGTGCCATTCTTCTGAGCAAATTCATATACTCCACCTCTCGATCTTGAGGTTGGCTGCCACCATGCGCGGTTCTTCATCTAGATGCCATGGTTAATATTCTTTCTGAAATAAGAACAATGCTAGTTAGTTTATTTTCTGGACACAACTATGACACCATAGACTATACAGTCAAACATAACTAGCAGTCCTAACTTAATTCTAATCATCCAACCAACATTAACCTACGCCTCCATCTACTTATTCAATCTAACTTACCCTATCCTAGACTTCTGTATAAGATTAAGATCAACCCTTAGGTATATCATTCTCTGATACCAAGCTGTGATGGACCATATTCAAACAAGCACCTGGCAAGGACTTGCCTAAACAATGTTCGTCAAACTAAACACGAACCTACAATTATTCACCTGTATAAATACACACATCACACAAACACTATACAGGATCCAAAAGTGCGACAACATAAATGCATGGCCCCAATATCATATCTCTGGATACAACAACGGTACATAGAGATGCCACTCGTGTGAGATCCTGATCCCGAAAGGTAATAATTATGGAATAATTATGTTAATGAAAGTCATATTCGGGTTTTAATATAGTGGAAAAATTTGGTACCAAAGCAAAAAGTAGTGAAATCAGCGAAAGGGAGGACCGGCACTCACCGTGAGCTCCGGCACACGAAGAGGCACAAAATTGTGCGAGTGGCACCCAGGGGGTGCCCAAGGCGAAGGTGGGAGCACGGCAGCCTACAAGGCTGGAGCTCGAGCAGCACTCAAGCACCAACTGAGGTGCCATTTTGCAAAAGGGAGCACTCGCGGACTACTCGATGAGCACTCGAGCACCTCAATGGATATAAAAAGGGGACACACAATTTTTACTGCATTTGGCAAATTCCAACGTAGAGAGGAGAAGGAGAAAAGAGGGAAAAGATAAGAAGAGGAAGAAATTTGTGCATTCCACTCTGATTCAGGTAAAAATAACGGTAGATCAGGTTTAGGTAAGTGTACTTCGGACGTTATATACCATTTTTACAGCGTTTTAATATCTCGATGTTATCGTTTACGCTCCGAAAACCTTATTCAGTAATATTTGACATGAATATTTGATGAATCTCATGATTTTTGGATTAAAGTTCATGTTTATGTATATATACTGTGATCAATAGCTCTGATTTCAAGATTTAGCTCATGTTTTGTCGTCGTTTCATACCCGGACCGTTTATCACAAACCCTAGCTCAAAATTTATGAATTTTTGGTTCAAATGCATGATTTTGTATATATATTTGGATTTATGGCCTTGATTTTATGAATAAACATGTATTTAGTGCTCGATTTAAGTCTGCAAATTTTGTATCGAACCCTAGAACGAAAATGTGGAAAATCGTATTGGAAACTTGGAACTTTGAGATTTAAATGTTAAATTGATACTTTGCTAAAGTTTATTGAATGATTTGTATTTGAAAACTTGTCATGGAATCACATTATCAAACTATGGAAACCTTTGAAATCGTTTGAAAGAGTGACTGAATGAAACTTGGACTTGGCCTTGAAATATGATGATTTTGTTTATGGAATTTTTAACAAATGCATTGAATTAAGTTAATTAGTAAGAAAATTGGACCTAGAATTGTCATACAGTTAGATAAGGTTCTCCGATATACCTTAGAATGTTACAGTTACGGTAATCAAGGATACTATTGAACCATCGAACTATCGAATCGAAATGTATACCATCAAACTATTGAACTATTGACCTTTGATTGTGTGGATTGAACACAATCTATCCTCAATTATTTGCCCCTGAACTAGTAGAGTATTCTAGATGAGTCCCTAGAATATCGAACATAGAATTTCTGAGAAACAAAAGAAATTTGAAACCATCTCATGGATTTCGACACGTGTTTAAATAGATTTATGCTTCCTTCCTATTTTTCATGAATGCTTTTGTTCTTTTGATTATCATAATTTCTGCTATAATATATTTATGTTTTATCGAAAAGCATGAATTATGATTTATTGAAACGTGTTCATATGAATGCTCCTATTTTTCTGATATCATTGTGGTATTCTATCTTAATGAATGTATATTTTGCATAAAAAGCATTACGTTCTACATGTTTTGATACCTTGCTGGGCTTTGACTCACTATTTACTGTTTTCCCCTCCAGATGAGACCATAGAGCTAGTACCAGACGAGAGAGAGTAATTTGAAGTTTAGACTTAAGATTTTTGGAGACCTAAAGTATTTTTGAAAATTTGAAAAGAAACAGTTTGAATGTAAATATTGGATTTCGTATATGGGTCTTTTGTATATAGATTTTGTATATGAAATGTATATCATGTGTATGATGAAACAGGAAATATTGCTTCCACAAGTTTATAGTTACTTCTGCTATTCTGTTCTCTGGATTTTGTATAGGTCCTAGACGGCATCTTTTATATGTTTCTGATTTAGTGGATAGGATTATGTTAAAGCCATGGATGGATATGGCCTTGTGATGTTGTGTATGTGTGTTGTAGGATGGATTGTGGTACTTTGGATTAGTTTTGTGCTTGTACAAGTTACAATACACAGGTTGTATATTTGGTTTTGTTCAAGTTGCAGACAGGACTCTACCAAAATTTCTACATAATTTAAAGATTTAAAATTATGATTTCTGTTCTGAATCTATCTGACGGAGGATCCTAGGGGAATTAGGATTTGTTCCGTCACAACTAGGTACCTAAAATAAGCCATAATAACCTGTAGAAGCATATACAATCATCAATATATAGTGAAAACTCAACTCATCTGTCCATCATCAATATAAACAAAATGCATCGATACATATCCATCAAAATGAACATAACTCATCTATATAAAAGTACAAAACTACAAAATATGAGTCTACAAAATAATCTTCTAAATCTATAACCTCGCCATCTGGAAGTCTCTACTCCACCTCATCGGGTATAAATTTATGCTCATCTAAAGGTAAGAAAATAGCAAGGAGTGAGCCTAATGTTCAATAATGCACAATATAAACGAAGAATGTAAGCAATATACTCAAAATAAATCAAGGAGATAGAATAGGAGCATAACATAGTTGCGTAAACATGAAACATGATCAAATATTTTTTTAGAACACATTCATCTTTTCATATTTTTATCTGATTCCTTTAAGTTCTAAAATATATAGAAATTTATTTATATTTAGGGATCAGGACTAGTAGGCCTAACCATCTAACAGAGTAGTCAAATTGAGGAAAGGATTTTATTATTTCACAAAATCTAAGGCCTACACACGTACCTTGAATTTAACGTTTATGGTGGATGGTATACCTTTAATCCCAGATATATTGGGCCATAATTCTTTTTCTTATGTCACCTAGCATACCCCGTGGCCCAAAGCAGTTCCTTGATTTACTACTGTAATATCCTAAGGTGTATCAGGGAATATCACCTTATGACATATAATTTTCTTGATCCAATTTCTTAATTACTTATTCTTAAGGAGAAGTCCACCATATCTTACACAAAGTCCTCACTCCTTAGAGAACGATTCATCAAACTTAGCAAATTGTGCAGTTCTCTTCTTATTCTTTGTATAATTTTTATATTTCTTAGGGATAGATACAGATTATTATTTTCTTATGAACTTAAATCTTCACATGACTTCAAATTCATGCATAAATTAACATAAAGATTTGAAAAAATAAAAAAATTCTTACCACGTTGAGCTAAATAAAATTTTGTGACTTCCAGACAACAAATCCCTTCAAAAAAGACGTCCAATATAATTTTAAAAATATACAAAATATATGTGAATAAGTACAAAATAATCACGTTCACAATACTAGGGCTCCAATTTTCTAAATCCAAATCATGCATAAACCCCAAAATAAATGGGTAAAATGACGGGGTGCAGGGTTAGGGTTTCCACGAAACACAATACCTCATAAAACATTCAAATCGAATACAAAATTAACATATATGTATACTTAAGACATGAGTATTTCAAAATACAAGCTTAGATGAGCATTTGAATGAAAATATTCAAAGAGAACGGAACAAAAAAGAGCAACAAGTGAAAGAAAAGCATATGGGTGCATTGCCTCGATGCAATCTATAACTTTCCCAACTAGTTCCAAGCCTAAAACAAACCCAAGAGCCTCGATCTCCTCTTGTCTCTCTTCTCCATGGTGCTCTCTCTCTCTCCTCTCTCTATTTTCTTTACAAAAATGACAGAAAAATAGGATGTGGGGCCTTAAATAGGCCAAATGGCTCTTGAGTGTGCATCGGGGCCCTTCAGGTGTCCCTCCCTTAGAATCGGCACTCAAGCGGTGCCTCAAACACCCCTTTAGTGCCATGCTACTGGAATCGATGCTCGAGTGGGGCACGAGTGCGAATCGGGATGGGTCAGGCCTGTAGCGAGACAATTTTGTGCATACGCTGTTTGGGACCCGTTTTGACTCTTCTAACCCAATCTTTCATATCCTTGGACCCTAATATTGATTATATTACCTTATTAAATAGTCTATAAGTATGTACCATCCGGTGGTCTGTGCAATATGTTTTACTTCTACTAGATTATATGTAAGCTTTCCATTCTTCAGGTAATTTTGATAAAGCGTTATCCAAGTCTCTTTGGTGGATATTGGGAACATTTTCTTTGGTTCTTCAATACTTAGCCTTTTTAGAATCTCTCTCATTTCTCGACTATATTGTTCAGGGTTTCCATATGGTGCCATTTTGGCCAGCCAATTAGCTTCTAATTGTCATCTTTTGGGATGTGGGAATGTTAACTTTATCAAAGAATAACAAAATCTCATGCACCTTATGGATATACTTTGTCAGACTTGGAATAGATACTTTAAAACTAGTCAACTCTTGGTTCATTGCTAGTTCAGAATCGCTATAAATAGTTAGATTCTTGGAGGAGCACTCCTTGGCTTACCTCAAGTTAACCAATAGGGTTTCATACTTGGCTTTATTGTTCATGGCTTGAAAACCAAATGTCATTAAATATTTGATATCAAACCCATCTGGCGTAATATGAACTATCCCAATTCTACTTCCAAGTGAAAATGTTGATCCATCAACATAGATCATCCACATAGGCGACATTCTCTCAATGGGTGTGTTCATGTGGTTGTCTGCTTATTCTAAGATTGGGGTCATAGTTTTGACTATAAAATCTACAAGAACTTGACCCTTTATAGTGTGCCATACACTACATTCTATGTTGAACTCACTTAACTCAATGACTAACTTAATCAAACACCCAAATAATTCTGGCTTTTGTAAGATTTTCTTCAATGGTCAATTTGTTAGGACTATGATCTTATACGTTGAAAAGAATTACTAGTATGACTAGAGTCTCCTGGCGCTAATGACTAATGCTAATTCTACCTTCTCCGCTTGAGAATTTTGAGTCTCTATGTCAAACAAAATCTTGCTAACATAACATACTAGATGTTGTATGTCAATTTCTTTTCTAACTAGAATAGAGCTTAGTGTTATTTAGAGATGGCTAGGTAGAGGTATAACTCTTTGTCTTCTTTTGGACGAGTCAAAAGAGGTAGAGTTGCCAGATACCCTTTTAACTCTCGGAATACTTGTTGATACTTCTATGACCATTGAAACTCATCAGCTTGTGCCCCATTCAAAAATTTAAAGAAAGGCAGGTACTTCTTGATTGATTTTGGGATCCATGATAAGGTAGCAAGCCTTCAAGATAATCTCCGAATCTCTTTGATCATTCAAGGAGATTTTATATCCATTATAACTTTTATCTTATCCTAATTTGCTTCAATTTCTCATTGTGAAACAATGAAAACTAAACTTTTCTAGAAGTTACTCTAAACAAACATTTAGTGGGGTTTAACTTCATTCAATGTGCTCTAAATATTCCAAATGCCTCAACTAGATCACAAATATAGTC
The DNA here is from genome assembly GCA_028571085.2 of Nepenthes alata. Lineage (NCBI taxonomy): Eukaryota > Viridiplantae > Streptophyta > Magnoliopsida > Caryophyllales > Nepenthaceae > Nepenthes > Nepenthes alata. The sequence goes on along the minus strand of JAOVVI020017039.1, from coordinate 3,596 downwards.
ATCGGCAAGTACACTTTTAAAAAGTATGTTGTTCACATATACCTCCATATTCTTCCCGATTTGACATTTGAATATCTTATTTATTAGCCTTTGATATGTCATCCCAATATTTTTTAAACCAAGGGATATCACTTTGTAGTAATAAGTCCCTTGATTTGTTATAAATGAGGTCATTTTTTCATTCTATGATTTCATCTTGCGCTGATTATAACCTAAGTACCCATGAGATTTGATAATTGGTGCCCAGACTTTATGTCTACCAAGTGGTCGATCCTTGGTAATAAGAAGCTATCTTTCGAATATTAGTAAAGTTGATACACATCCTACATTTTTCATTACTTTTCTTAATGAGAACGATATTAGATAATCAGTATGGATACGAAACCTTTCTAAAGAACCTAGCATCAAGTAACTTTTTGACTTTTTCATATATTGCAATGAGTTTTTTTCATGGAATAATTTGTTTTTTTCTATCTAACTTGTTTACAAACTGAAATGTGGCTTAACATGTGAACAATCACATCTGTTGGTATTCCTAACATATCTACCAGTGTCTTGGTGAAGACATTTGAATTACATCGTAGGAAATCTATTAATAATTCCTATAAACTCAAGGTTAATGACTCATCGATCCAAACACATTTATCTAAATTAGCCAAATTAAGAACAATTTGGAGGATCGATTCTTTAGGCTACCCTTATTAGAGTCCATTCTTATCTCGAAGATCTACTTCTTCTATCGATTGAGAAGGTGTCAACTCACCTATTTGTGTTGAGTAGTAATATGAGATCCCAATCCCAAAATATGATAATTATGGATTAATTATATGAATAAAAATCGTGTTTAGGCTTAAAAATGTGAAAATTTTTGATACCGAAGCAAAACGAGGCAAAAATGGGTTGAGTGCGAGGCACTCGACAAACGCTCGAGCGCGTCCAAGGTGCAAAAATGTGAATTCAGGGCACGCCCGACGCGAGGATGGGAGCGGGATAGCTACGAGACTGGCACTCGATGACCGCTCAAGCACCAGCCCCGGGTGCAATTCTGTGAAACTGCCGCCCGAGCACCACTTAACGGGTGCTCGATGTGGTGCTCGAGCGGTAGCCCTCACCCAAGTCATGTGACCCTTCTCCCTTTCGTGTTTTAAAAGGGAAGATTTGGGGGTTTTGGTTCAAGAACGGGAGTAGAACGAAAGGGAGAGAAGAGAGGAAGGAGAAGGAATAGAAGAAAAGAGAAAAAATGTATCGTCTAGTCCCGATCCGAGTCACGGTAACTATAAATCGAGCCCAAGAAAGTGTACCTCGGGCATTATTTTCTATTTTTATAGCTTTTCTGTAACTCAAAAATGGTATTTATGCTCTAAAAGAATATTTCACCATGTTCTATATAAATAAAGCTTGTTTTTGTAAATTGTTCAGACATATTTCATATTTATATATATATATTGCAATATCTAGCTTCGATTTCATGAAAAGGCATATGTTTGATGTCCGTTTATCGTTTGAAAATTTTGGTGAAACCCTAAACACGAAATTGAAGGGATTTAACTTTTTTAATCCAAAATTTCTGTTATATAAAAGTTAATCTATACTAAGATAAAACCCCTACTGTAATTTATTTCTAAAAATTTTACACGAAGTTATAATGATAAATCATTGTGGACTTCTAAAACAAAATCGAAGGGTTAACAAAAATATTCCTGACTGATTTTCAAGTTTTGTACTATTATAAGTTAAGGAGAATATTTTTGACACTATTAATTAGGACACAGGACTGATATACAGTCAGGTTAGGTTCTCTAGCATATCTTAGAACGTTACGGTGGTAATCAAAGATAACTCTGTCTACTGAGTTATAAATGGTCTGCCCTTCCTCAGGGCATTAACCTAAAGGGTAGATATTATACTAACCAAAAATACTATAGCAAATCTCACAAGAATGGACGACTGATACTGGCCTTTGATTGTGTGGAGTGAACACAATCTATTCTCGATTATTCACCCCCTCTGCTAGTAGGGTCTACTGGTCGGGTCCATACTGATAGAAAAGAGGATTTCTTTATAATTTATAAATTTAGTACTGATTTCTAAATTATGTTTACTAACTTATGGTTTTTGAAACTTAATTTTGTTCTATTAAGCTTTCTCTAGTTTCATGTGCTTCCTGCTACCGTCATGAAGGAATATTTTCATGTTAACTGTTCCCCTGCACTTATTTTGCACAGAAGTATATTTTATTGACTTCTGATTTTTGAAGCTTAATTTTGATACCAAATTATGCTTTTTCTATTTCCTTGCACTGTCATGACCCCAAATACTTTCATACTTTAATATGACCGCATAACTATTTTTCATAATAAAATTTTATTGCATGCTTGTATATACTTTGCTAGGCTTTGACTGACTATTTTATTATTTTTTCCCTCTAGATAAGATTGTGGAGCTAGTACCAGGTGAGGAGGAGTGACCTGAAGCTTACCTAAAGATTTTTAGGGATTTGAAGAGTTTTGGAAGACCTAGAAAAGAGGCAAGTGAATTGTAAAGACCTGACTTTGATATATGGCTTTGTATACAAATTATATGTATGTGGATTCAATATATAGAAATGCATGTGATGTATGTTATGAAATAGGAAACTATGTTTCTGCAGGTTAATAGCTTTGCTTTCACTATATGTTTTCTGGAGATTCTGTACAAATTCTAGATGGCATCTCACTTTTGAGCTGTTAGTATGGTGGATAGAAAACGTGAATTGTAAGCCGTAGAGAGATATACAGCATATGTGATCCTATGTTTGTGATGAGATTGTTTGTGGATAGGGTCAATGATATTATACTGTATATCTGCAGGTCATAAGGAGGTTCTGTAAATCCTATCTAGCCAAATTTTTAAAAAACTTATGTCCATTTTTTTCTTAGAATTTTAAATAGTTAATTGAACATAGGTTCCTCTTTCTGTTCTTGATGGAATTATCTGAAGACAAAAAAATAAATTATTCCGTCACAAGTAACCTCTTCTAGTGACTTGATCTCCTTTTACATCTGCAACCCCATATCTAGTTAAAAATTTTTATTTTTAGATATGGGATTAAGGTGACCGCCCCAATGGTCGATCGAGTATGGAATTATTGACCAAGAGAAGATCCACTATTAGGAAGTTAACATATGGGAAGCTATTTTGGATATATTCCCAAGGTGTGTGACAACCTAAGTTTTTAAAACAAAGAAAATTTCGGTCATAGAATCTGATCAACGTCAGTTGACCAAAAAATATTATAAGAAAAGAAAATCGGCTTGAAGATGAAATCAGGTTCGGCCTTCCTTGGTGAAAAGAAGTCCAAATTTTTCTTGTCCGGATTTTCTTTGTGAAAAGAAATCTGAATTTTCTTGGTGAAAAGAAGTCTAGATTTTTTTAATAAAAAGAAGATCAAATTTTTTTAGTAAAAAGAAGTCCAGATTTTCTTGGTAAAAAATCAAGTCCAGCCATGTAAGGTCAAAGTGGCCTTAAAGGCCGGAGTGACTTTATGGTTGGTAAAGCCGAAGTTGATGTTGATGAAGGAGCCGGAGTGATGACTCAGGACTTTGGGAATACACGAC
>JAOVVI020017038.1:0-10715 GCA_028571085.2 Nepenthes alata | reverse complement strand
TGGAATTGCTCAATGTAGAGTACCAGGAGGATACAACTGCCCTTCAAACTGTGACATCAAGCCTGGAAGAAGAGAACATCAAAATGAAGTAGGGGATCGCCCGGTTTAAAGAGGAAGCTAACCGAGCGACTAGGCAGACTGACCAACTCTTAGGACAGATAACATCACTAGAGAATGAGTTAGCCACTTGTATATGCCCCCATGAGGTCTCCGAGATGCTATCGACACAAGTGCGGGAAGGAATCAACCTCAATCAGCGTATTGCACGACCGGTTGACCCTAACATTCCAATTAAATTTCTTAACCTAGCAAACTGTTCTGCCCAGCGTCACGAGAACATCGTGGGACGGTCTTACAGTGGGGGCTCTACTCATCTGTAGAATTTGTACCCTTGCATTTTTAAAATTGTTATAATTGTATAGATTAAATCAATAAAATTGATGTTTTACTGATGTTCTATATCTTTTCCTTTGTTGTCATTTCAATTACTTAGCCTCGTGTTGGCCGGCCGACTTGGGGTATTGTATGCAAGTTGGCCATCTGTCTCGCAGTGCTTGAGATGTTTGTGGTGCTCTCCAATGGACTTAAGTACTGGAGAAGAAATCAAGGTAAATCCTTACGTTGCATCAAACCTGTTCTACACTAGCATGTGAGTGGAGGCTTGGTGAGACTGCCCAAGTGTGGACATGGATGGCCAACTTTAGATGGAGTACTTTGCTCCTGTCGATCGTCATTGGTTGGTCATGCTGTCTCCTTGTGAGGGAGATTGTCACGTGTATTGTTTAAGCCCCTAAGATTTTGACCGCAAATGGGCAACTTGAATGACTAAGGTTTAATTCGATCGTCAATAGTCTGCTTGAAAAATTAGGGTTTAAATCCGACCTCGCGTGGGCTACTTAATTCAACCGCTCATGGGGCGCCTGGATGATCAAGGTTTAATTTGATCGATAATGGGCCGTATGGATGACTAGTGTTTAATTATGAGCGAGTAAAAATTTGCTCAACTTAATGGGAGTTTAGGCCATTTGTATAACCCTACAAACATACATTCATGCATATGGAACAGAAAACAAAAGAAAGAACAACATGATACAATGGTAAAAGTATTTATGTTATTAATATCGACATGTTTATTACATGCATACACGTGCAACATGGATGACTTACCTGTGCCCTTACTGGAAGTAGCACTTAAGGTGGATCATGTTCCACATCCGTGAGACCAACTTTTCATTCTGGGTGTAGAGTTTCTATACTCCATTCCGGAGAATGGCCAAGACTAGGAAATGATTTTCCCAATTTGGAGAAAGTTTATTTCGGTTGGTGGTCTTGCCCGTAGCGTTGATGCTTTGTAAGACCAAGTCCCCAATTTTAAATTGCCACTCTTTTATCTTCATATTGTAATAGCGGGTGACTCGTTATTGGTTGACTATTGTCCGCATTCTGGCAATGTCATGGCTTCCTCTAACAAGTCTGTTCCCAAATTTTTTGGGGGTTACTGTGTAGGTCAAAGGACTCAACCCTAAGACTTGAAAGTCCAATCTCAATCGAAATTACTACTTCAGTCCTGTAGCAGTGGCTGAAGGCATCTCGCGAGTCGATCCCTTTGGAGTTGTCCTATAAGACTATAGGATGGTGGGTAACTCGTCAACCCATGAGTCTCCTGCGCCCTCCAACTTGGTCCTCAGATCGTGGAGTAGCGTGTAGTTTGTGACCTTGACCTATCCATTGGCTTGCAGTAGGCCACCGAAGCGTGGACCAATTTAATACATAAATTGGTGTAATACTTGGTGAAGTATTTTTTAAAAAATTGGGTTCCGTTGTCAGTCACGATCACCTTAGAAATGCCAAATCTGCTAACTCTGTTCTGACGGATGAATTCTAAAGCATTGTACTCAATGATCTTAGCCAACAGGACGACTTCAACCCACTTGGTGAAGTAGTCGATACCCATGATGATAAATTTTCTTTGCCCTGTTGCGATGAAAATAGGCCAAAAATATCAAGCCCCAATTGCGCGAAAGGTCAAAGAGCTTGAAAAGATCTCAACTCCGTAGGCGGTTGATGGTGGAGATTACCGTAGATATGGCAATTTTTACACTTCTTTACAATGTTGAGGACGTCATTTTTCATTGTTGGCTAGTAATATCCCTAACACGTGATCTTGAACACTAGGTGTTTGCCACCGATATGCGATCTGTAGCTCCCAAGGTGGACTTTACTCAAGGTGTAGTCTGCCTCCTCAGGAGTTAGGCACTGAAGGTACGGAGTCGAGTAGCTACGGTGACATAGTTGTCTATCGACTATTGTATTCCAGCCGGCTATCTTCTTGATCTACTTGGCTTTGTCTACGTTGTTCGACAATGCTCCGTCGAATCAGTATCTCTAGTAAGGTATCATCCAGCTTTTCGTGTTAGAGATTTATATCGCTTCCTATTCCTTCATGTTGGGAGTGCTTAGGACCTCCCACATGTCCCTCGAGTACTATTCTAAATTTTCGGCCACCGCTACCCTGACAAATTGGTCGATCTTCCGATTTTCAGTTCTGGAGATGTAGACCAAGTCCAACTTATCAAATCTTCGAATGACATCCTTCGCCTTAACTAAGTATTTGGCTAAGTGAGGGTTGCATGCCTCAAATCTCCTATTTACCTGGTTAACAACCAACTCAGAGTCGTTGTAGACAGTCAGTCGTCTAGCGAAGTGCTCTTTTGCTAGTCTTAGCCCGGCTAATAGGGTTTTGTACTCAGCAATATTATTGGTGACCCTGAAATCGAGTATGAGGGAGTACTTCTCTTCCCTGTGGCTGAAAGCGTATTGAGCCAAGAAGAGATCAGTGAGCTCTCGGAAGCACTGAATAGAATCTGATGGGAGACGATAGAACCAGATGCGGGCTTCTCCCTTTAGCGTAAGAGGGAAGTAACGATACATCGCTACGTCCTCCAACCCCTAGAGACTCAGATCGGTACTGAAGTGATTTAGGTGATCCATAGGATCAGCACTCCCATCGTAACAGTAAATGGTTGGCATCTTAAACTTTATCGGTAAATAGTGATTCAATATCTATGCTGTGAAGGGAGATCTGTCCAGATCCATGATGTGTTCGTCATCCTTGAACATGCGGTTCAAGATCTTCTCCTCCCTCAAATCTGTGGAGGTGGTGTTGCTAGTCCTTTTGGAGTTGAGGTAGGTTATCGACTCCGTTCTTTCTCCGGCATGTCAAGTAGTCAGCCGGCTACTGCCATCCGTGGATTTTATGATACTGGAGGCTCCCTCTTGAGCCTAATGCCTGGTCTCCACACGGAAGTATTAGGGGATCCTCCGTTCTAGACTCTCCTCCAGAATCTTGCTGCCCAAACGTACTTCAAGCCTTGGACGGCTCTAAGCTTGTGAGGTCTCCGAAGCTTGAGTGTTGCCTGTCTTCTTCGTCTTCTTGGATGACTTCTTCTTGTTCTGGCCTCCTCTCCTGATGGCCGAAGCAGGGATTGCTACAGATGGAGCTCCCTGTTTCGTATTTTTCTGGCGGGCCCAAAGCATCTGAAGCATTTGATTCATATTGCTCATTTGTTCCGTCAGATTCTGAAAAAATTAGGCGGGTACTCCGTTGACCACCTCGTTAACCGGTTACCAGTAGAGTGGTCATTGTCGGGTGTGATTGCATCTGTAATATTTCGGATCCCAATTGGATTATTTTAATATTAATTGTGATTTTAGATATTTCAAACGTGGTAAAAGTAAATTAAAATATTCTAAAATTTTGAGAAATGATTGAAATTTTGGAGTGGCTCCCGAGGCGTGCTGTGCTGTTATTCGGAATCCAATTTAGATTTTTAAATTTAAAGATTATATATATAATAATAATAATAATAATAATAATAAAAAGAAAAAAAGAATGGGAAATTAGAAGAAAGCAGGGAGAGTTGGGGAGAGAGAGAGGGAGTAGAGGAGAGAGAGGAGGGATTAGGGTTGCGGAAAGGAAGAAGAGGGAGGCGAAGGGAAGAAGCGGCGGCGGTGACGCAGGAGATCGGCTATGACAGTGGTTAGCGGTGGCACGACGTAGGCTGCGGCCTAGAACAAGTTGCACGTCCATCCCATCGTCTAATCCCCTAACACTTATCCCACATCGCACGGGGTTGGGAACTTCATCTTCAGATGGGGAATCAAGGTTACGGCCCCGAAGGCTGTGAGAAATGGCCTGCTTAGAATAGCGTTGTAAACGAACGACAGATAGACGACAAGGAACATTAACTCCCGCGTTGCGGTGAGTGGGTAAGTTTTCAAAGTGATCTCCAACCGGACTATCCCCTACACTGGTACATGCTTGTTGTCCTGGCCATACAGAGGTCCATCGGCCGCTTTTATCTTGTTTCGCTTCAGTCCAAGCTAAAAAGAGGCACTAAGATACAGTAAATTTTATGAGCTTCCATTATCAACGAAGATTCGTCTCAGTTAGTATTCAGTCATACCATCTGAGACGAGTGCGATACAATAGTGTGATCAGTATGGGGGAAGGTTACATGGGCCATATCGTTGCTATTAAAGCTAATGACATCACTCATACCCCTATCTTTGCTCTCTTGTTACTGGAAGTCAGCTCCGGATATTTCTGCCTGTTGCTCTTGGTCGCCGCGGTTGAGATCATGTTGATCATGCTAACGGCTGTGCGGTTCCTAGGAGGCTTGCTGGCTCATCTTCTGAGATTGCGGGGGCTTGCACTAAAATTTTCACGAACCATTTAAGGTGTCCGCAGCAAATTAAGTCCTCAATCTCCTACTGTAATGTTTGGCAGTTCTCCATGAAATGTCCGAGGCAGCGGTGGTTCTGGCAGTATTTCGTCTAGTCACTGCCGCTTGGGCCCGTTGGCGTCTTTGGCCACTTGAAGAATTTTTTATCCTAAATTTGAATCAGGATGTTCGTACGGGTATCATTTGGGGGGGTCAAAGACATTGGTCTGCGATCCCTCCTTGATCTCGGAGGAGGGCGCGGCTGCTTGCGGCACTCCGGGAAGCAGCTATAGTCGTCGTTACTCTTCTTTTTGGTGGCAGGCTTTGGAATTTTTGAGGGGTGGTCTGCACGCTTAAAACACTTTGCCTTGTTTTCCTCCTTTGTTGAGATGTAGGCTCAGGCGATGGCTTCGACCTCCCGGAAGGACTGGGGCCGCTAGTGCACAGGTGCTTGAAAAATTCCGCGCTGCCAACATAGCAACGAATGCGTTGAGTTTTAGCTCGTCAGAGAGTTGGGAGATTCGGCGCACCTCGGCAATGAAGCGGTTGAGGAATCGCTTCAGACTTTCGTCCGACCTCTAACAGAAGCGGACCAGGTGCCACAGCTGTTTTTCTTCCCTCCAGTTGGAGGCGAACTTGCTCAGGAAGTAGTCCGCGAGCTCATCGAAGGAGCGGATGGAATTTTTTGGGAGGCCATGAAACCAAAGCAGTGCGTCCCCCCTGAGGATGACAGGAAAACACTGGCACATCATGACCTCACTCGCCCCCTGAAGTGACAAATGGGTACGAAAGTAGTTAAGATGATCTATCGGGTCCTTACTCCCATCATATCGTTCCAACACAGGCATCTTGAACTTGCGAGGGAGCGGCTGAGTCCGCAGATCCATGGCAAAGGGTGACCTTCGTAGGTCAGTGGAGGATCGTGTGGGTCTCTCCTTGTGCAGGAGATCCCACAGTATTTTGACCTTCTCCTCCATTGGCGGGTCAGATATCCCTCTCTGCGCGTTGATGATGTTATGGAGTTCTGTGTGGTCTTGTTGGCATGGCTGGACTTGTCAGTTGTGGCGGCTTCCTGCGTGGTGTGGCCGCTCACTACTAAAGTCTGTGACGATTTGCCTCCCAGGTCGTGGGAGTTACAGGGGTTACGCCGCTCAGGGCTCTCCCCCCGCTCGTTCCGACTGGGATGGCTCTCAGCCACAGATTGGACCCTGCTCTCGGAGGTCGCCTGGACCCCGGCGTCATCAGGCAGATCTGATCTTCTCCTGAGTGGTGCCGAAAAAGCCTTCCTCGCCTGGAGGAGGACACATGGGTGCTGGAGGGACAGCCCCCACCCACGGGGTTCCCGTCTGGTTATAGGGAGCCTGGATCATTAGCTATATATCGCCCATGTCCGCAGCTAGGTGGTAGACATCGGCCTTTGGACGGATGTCTGTATGGCTACCCACTGAGGGGTCTTCATTGTGGGTGGCATCATCTCTCGCTGGGGCACTGGCTCGTGCCCTGGTATTCACCATTTTGTCGTTTAAGAATGAGGGTGAGAAAGAGACACTAGGCTTCTTGTCTCGTTTTCACATATGACACCAATGTTGTGTTCAGGATCCTCGATTGCCGTACAGATTAGATAGTATTCGGATTCCTCACCGTCCGGAGGTTGTCGCGAAAGGGTCTGATATCCGTCTCTGTTAACCTGAGACTTGCACAACACAATCAACGGATAAGAGGTCAATGGTCCAGCAAAATTTCTCCCACTGAGGATGCTTCGACGTTCAAGTTAGTAATTTTTTACAATAAACAGAAATGGGGCACATGCTTAGAGGTGCGCAAAAATATACTTGAATGCGTGGGTAGTGCATGAATGCTTGTATGAGAGAGTAATGAGCGGGTAATGGGAGGCCTGGCTCCCTGTGTGCACCGTGATGAGTGGCTAACTTTTGTCGCATGAGAAGGTTGAGAAGTTTGGACCTGGAAGATGGCGGTAGACTCTAAGGTTAATGACGCTGAGTAGATTATCTAAGATCTGATCCCCCTCTTTGTAGAGAAAGAAGAATTTTATGGGTTCCCTGGTGAGGGGCTTTGGGCAGGAGAATCTCTATTCTAAGGGTTCGTTGGCCGCTAACTACTATCGGCGGTCACCGACACGTCGGTTGTCGTTTAGCTGTGGCAAGTGGACCATTGGACGCTACTGACCACGCTTGGTCTGCCCCTCGAGTTGGGATCGACGAGGTAACTAGGGTAGCCGCCTGAGCCGCGGCTCGCAGCGCTGACTGTTTCCTCATTGGTTCGCTTCTCCTGTTCTTCCGCCATTCCCTAGCAGCAGCATTAATGAGCCACAGATTGCACCCATTTGCTATCGAACGTAGGCCGCCACATAGGCTGCTCTGTAGTGCTAGGCCTCCGTTGTCCCTCAGTCAACTGCTTCGTGGGCTGGGTTTTGAATCTCTTTGGGCTTTTGTTTCGGACCCAACAGATTTAATGTTAGAATTAATTAGTAAAAATCCTTGCTAGGATACTTTGACAAATTAAAGATAATTAAATTTATCCTAAATCAGAGGAAACAATTTAATAAAATTGATTGTTGGAAAAGCTTAGAGCGCTCGGCTTGTTAGTAAAAGTTTTGGGTGATATTATTAATATAACTATAGTGGAATTGATTAGTAAATTTTTAGGATATATTGAGTAGCATGACTTGGGTAATAGTCTTATGGGACAAGCTATTATTGAAAATTTTGGTATAAGAAGTCAAAAAATTATTATAACAAAGGATTCACTCAACCATCTATTTATATCATATTTCTTACATTTGCATTTCGTATATGAGTGAAAAGGTGCTAAGGTAACCATAATCCTTGTGAAATAGAGAGTCTTCATCCTTTGAGGCAAGTATACTTATAGCATTCCTTCTTTATTCTTCTATAATTTAAGTTATATTGTTCTTTTAATTTCAATCAAGAGGAATTATAGATTTATGATAAAATAGAATTTATAACTGATTAGAATAATTTTTATGCTACTAAGATTCAAGAACTATACGACATTTGACCAACGTTTAAAGCAACATTTGAATGCTGCTACTTCCGACAGCAACATGTGAACATTGTTTGAATACAGATTGTACTGTTGAGTTTATATGTTCTTTGATTAATTTTTGTTAATAATGTGTTATAATTTGTTTCATATTATAAGTGTTTTAGATCTACAAGATGGTAGTATATGTGTGCATGTGTCTATAGTTAATTTTATATATGATAATAGATTTGACAGCCATTCAAAGGCCAGTTAGTAGATGGGGGTATTTCAAAAATCCAAGTAATGAGGTTGATTTTTCTTGGGATTTACATAATGTATAGTTGCTATATGACCTTGGTAGTATAAATAATATGTGATTGAGAAATTATATCTGATTTTCTTAGAGATTTAGGCTCGGTGTAGGTAGGCTGCTATTCAAATGCTAGAATCAAACTGTACTTATGGTTTTAGTAAGATGTGACTACTTAGAATACTTAGTTATTTTTGAGGATTCTTGATTTTTTTCCTGTTTAATATATTTTGAGAATATAAAGAATGAAAATGATTATGAAATGTGTTTTGTTTTTATTTAATAGAATTGCTTCTTACATACACGAATTGCTGCAAATCAATGTATATACAAAGTATACAATTAATCTAAGCCATCCATGCAAACTAATTTGATCCATTAATTGAAACACACTAACTATGTTAGTTTATTGAGTAAAAAATTACTTCGTAGAACAACTAATCTGTGAGATATTGGTGTTTATGATGAAGATCGTGAGCTTCCCATCTGATATAATGAAGCTAATATTATTGTTATAATGAAGCTGAAGGCAATCTCTATGTCTTGAAGCAGGAAATGTACCCAATTATCCATATACCATTGAGTGCAAGAAAGAGAAGTAACAGCATATGTGTATAAGCTGATATATAAGTAATCTATCATGTGTGTAGTTGTAGCCAATGAAATAGTATTGAAAAATTAATATAATAATAATCAGAGGGAACAGTACACAAACAAAGCACTACAAACCAGCATAAAAAATAAATCATAAGGGCAGTTTCTCTTCTTCTTTCCATGTGAATGTTTAATATTCTTCTTGTGTTTTCATTGATACTAACTTTTAAATTCTGTGAGTGTGATTATTTATACTTTATAGTTAAGTAAATGAAATAGTATTAAAAAACTATTTCACCACAAACCAACATCAGAAACAAATCACAATGGCAGTTTCTCTTCTTCTTTACATGTGAATGTTTAATATTCTTATCGTATTTTCATTGGCACTACCTTTTAAATTCTGTGAGTATGATTATTTGTACTTTATAGTTAAGTAAAAGAAATAGTATTTATACTTTATAGATTACTTTACAGTTAAGTAATCTATCATGTGTGTAGTTGCAGCCAATGAAATAGTATTGAAAAATTAATAAAATAATAATCAGACGGAACAATACACAAACAAAGCACCACAAACCAGTATAAAAAACAAATCATAAGGGCAGTTTCTCTTCTTCTTTCCATGTGAATGTTTAATATTCTTCTTGTGTTTTTATTGGCACTAGCTTTTAAATTCTATGAGTGTGATTATTTATACTTTATAGTTAAGTAAATAAAATAGTATTGAAAAACTATTTCACCACAAACCAGCATCAGAAACAAATCACAATGACAATTTCTCTTCTTCTTTCCATGTGAATGTTTAATATTCTTATCGTGTTTTCATTGGCACTACCTTTTAAATTCTGAGTGTGATTATTTATACTTTATAGTTAAGTAAATAAAATAGTATTTGTACTTTATAGATTACTTTATAGTTAAGTAATCTATCATGTGTGTAGTTGCAGCCAATGAAATAGTATTGAAAAATTAATAAAATAATAATCAGAGGGAACAGTACACAAACAAAGCACCACAAATCAGCATCAAAAATAAATCATAAGGGCAGTTTCTCTTCTTCTTTCCATGTGAATGTTTAATATTCTTCTTGTGTTTTCATTGGCACTAGCTTTTAAATTTTGTGAGATTATTTATACTTTATAGTTAAGTAAATGAAATAGTATTAAAAAATTATTTCACCACAAACCACCATCAGAAACAAATCACAATGGCAGTTTCTCTTCTTCTTTCCATGTGAATGTTTAATATTCTTCTCGTGTTTTCATTGGCACTACTTTTTAAATTATATGAGTATGATTATTTGTACTTTATAGTTAAGTAAATGAAATAGTATTGAAAAACTATTTCACCACAAACCAGCATCAGAAACAAATCACAATGGCAGTTTCTCTTATTCTTACCATGTGAATGTTTAATATTCTTATCGTATTTTCATTGGCACTACCTTTTAAATTCTGTGAGTGTGATTATTTATACTTTATAGTTAAGTAAATGAAATAGTATTTGTACTTTATAGATTACTTTATAGTTAAGTAATATGTTGTGTGTGTAGTTGCAGCCAATAAAATAGTATTAAAAAATCAATAAAATAATAATCAGAGGGAAGAGTACACAAACAAAGCACCACAAACCAACATAAAAAACAAATCATAAGGGCAGTTTCTCTTCTTCTTTCCATGTGAATGTTTAATATTCTTCTCGTGTTTTCATTGACACTCGCTTTTAAATTCTCTGAGTGTAATTTTTTATACTTTATAGTTAAGTAAATAAAATAGTATTAAAAAATTATTTCACCACAAACCAGCATCAGAAACAAATCACAATGGCAGTTTCTCTTCTTCTTTTCATGTGAATGTTTAATATTCTTCTCGTGTTTTCATTGGCACTACCTTTTAAATTCTATGAGTGTGATTATTAGTACTTTATAGTTAAGTAAATAAAATAGTATTTATACTTTATAGATTACTTTATAGTTAAGTAATCTATTGTGTATGTAGTTGCAGCCAATAAAATAGTATTAAAAAACTAATAAAATAATAATCAGATGGAACACTACACAAACAAAGCACCACAAACCA
>JAOVVI020017037.1:0-10715 GCA_028571085.2 Nepenthes alata | reverse complement strand
ACAATGGGGATGGCCCAATTCTCCCGGACGCCCAGGAAGAAGAATTTATCCTTCCACCGCTTCGTGGAGTCCGGGTTCCCCCCGCACATCTAAGAAAAGTCCGGGTGAGGAGTCATTGTGATCCAATCAAGGTTATGTGTGAAGCGAAACATAAACTTGACCGTAAAGACATTCAGCAGCTTCTTATGGCAACGGAAGAAAACACACAAAGAAACCAAATACCTGATGACATTCGATTGAAGCCTAGCAAAGGGGACTCCAAGTCCCCTCATGATGTCGTAGAGCTCCTCCGGCACAGGAAATCGAAGCCCACCCTTGAGATGGACTTTGTACACAGTAATGAATCCATCCGGTGGGAATCACGCCCTCTCATAAGGTCCCGGGACCGTCATGCCTACAGACTCAGGAATCCTGTACCGTTTCCGAATCTCCTCGAGCTTCCCAAGCGTCATGGTGGAGGCAATTTTCCTTACTCCAGGCGCCATGAACGACGAAGAGTAGAAGAACAGAGGAAGCAAAGAGAGCAGAAGCTTCAGCAACAGAAGAATGAACGCCTCAACACTTGGAGAAGAAAACGAAAAACAGACGCATAAATGGAGAGTCGGGGACGAGAAGGCCTTTAAATACTTTTGAAATTCAAAAAGGCAATGACGCGTCGCTCGGCCATTCGTCTCAGAGAAATCATGGCCTTGCCTTCCCAAGGCGCCTATCAGCACGTCAGTTCAACATTTAATGCCCTGCGGAAACTCAACCAGCGGCGCTGGAAAGGTCTCGGACTCAAAAGAGGTTATGGGACAATTCTCCACTGAACCTGACGCCACATTTCCTCCGAGGACACACATGGACTCGGACTAGCACCATAAAAGGCCTAAGATCGAATTCAGACGGCCATACTCTTGCTTCCACAGGGACGTCCTTTTCAAGCCACAGCGCGCGCACGGACAAACTGTTGCAGGAAAAGATCAACCTCCCAAGACGAGCAGTGACTTCATGCCAAACGGTCGAGAACCTCGAACCCTTTGGCATGTGGGGGGCTATGTTGGGTCCCAACATAGGGGCCCATAAAACACTGCCCAGAGAAAGGGCCCAAATGAAAAGCCCAAAGATGTGTCCACGGACCAAGAGGACCGAATGGCCAAAGAGGCCCAAAAGCCCAAGCTAGCTCCCCACACTAGATTGGCCGAACGAGCCCGAGAACATGGGCTAATGTCCCAAAAGCCAAAGTAACGGCAAAGGTCCGAGAGTTCCCTCCTCCCAACAAGGGCTCGAGGACACCACAAAGAGCTGACGACATCAGGGACGCCAGAGAATCGTTTGAGAACCCTGGCCCTCAGGTACGAGGATCAGGAGAAGAAGCCCAAGAGCCTCAGAAGTTCCATCAGGTTTCAGAATAGTCCGAGAAGTCAAGAAAAGACCCGAGGACCCTTCACAATGAACCAAAGATCCTTCAAGTCCTTCAAAAGGTAGTTAACGTCCGAGAACTACCTCCGTCGAATAGGTCCGCGAACTCACAAAGGGACAAGGCACGCCACACAAGGACGAGGACTATCTCATACATGGCCGAAACGCCAACTAAGTAACTTCGCTGATTTTTAAGGAACCTGCATCCACTGCAAGACGCCGCCTCTACAGAGCACAACTAGTTAAATCAAGAATGACGCCTAGAGTCTACGCACCTGACACGCTCAGGCCCTACCAGCGACGCTAGCGGCGTGCCTCCCTGCACACGCCATCATTCCTGATATGGCCAGCAGGGCAGGTGGACGGCTCCCTCACGCGCTTGGCGTGACAACCAGGACAGGTGGACAGCCTCTCGACCATACGCCAACTGCCACGTGTCCTCTCCCTCACGGCACCACTTTTTTCCTATAAATACTTAGCAGAGGCTCTTGCCTCAGGAATTTTTTCCTCTTTTTGGAAGAAGAAGGAACGAATGTGACAAAACTTTCCAACGATAGAGCTTTCAAAGGAGAGAAACAAACAAGAGACAAGGAAGGAACTCCCAAAACTTGTACTTTGTAAGATTTCGAACCATAGTGAAACATTTTCATAGGCCCAGAGCCTCGTGATTTTTCTCCTCATTCAAAAGGAGATTTTTCACGTAAAAACTCGATTTCAATCTCTCCTTCTCTACATCCTACACTCCCAAAACACTTGTGTTGCACCGGACCCCCGGATCCGAAACGCATCAATATTAAAGTACTTAAAACATGTAATTCAATGTAACGATAATTTAACTATCACGAACCCTAATCAAATAAGCCGAATCAATAATTAATTAAATTCTAAATAACAGATAAATAAATTTTAAATCGGATGTAACATAATAGACAAACTATTATTCTTGATAACTAAAATAATAAATATCAATTAGACCCAAAAATTTATCACAGAATCTCATTGAATAACCGTCCGAATAATACAAACGTGACCTGCTCTAATCATAAGAAAAATAACCAAATAATGATAACTCATCTACATAATTTAATAAATCTAACAATTTCTTAACAAACTATCTAAAAGTCTACTCTCGGCCAATTCCAATATCCAAAGATACATCACATAAACAAACCTAATCCAAAGGAACAGAATACAGCCGACACCACAAATCTAGACAAATATGATACTCACAGAATATGCAATACTACGTCGAATCTCATCCAACTCATGTAAAGAGTTCAAATCCTCTACTTTGAATAAGTAAAATAGAAAATGAGTCTAAAATTCATCAAATATTATAATAACATGTCCGATAAATCAAAAAAGGTGTCCATAAACAAGTTCCAAAATAGATAACAGATACAAATCAGATGTTTAAATACATTATAACATATCTGTTTAAATACTAGACAAACAGGGCGTGTCCATTACAACAAAACTCAACTTTTCCTATCAGTGGAAAGGGAACAGAGTCTCCCCGTCATGAGAGGTGTTACAAATTCGATACTTCGCTAAAAATATGATGCTTATAATAGATAGCCACATATATGACCTTACAACAAAAATGATAATTAATAATAGATAGTTACAGATACGGCCTCGCCACAAAGACAACGATTAATAACAGATAGCTACAAATTCGACCTTGCCACAAAGATGGCAGTTAATAACAGAATGCCACATATACAACCTTACCATAGATACGGCGGTTAATAATAGATCGCCACAGATGCGACAATTAATAATAAATAACCAGATATACAGCCTCACAATAGAGGCAATGGTTAATAACAAATAGCCACAGATACAGTCTCGCTACAGAAACGACGGTTAATAACAAATAGTGACCACAATCCTTGAGTAATATTAGATATTTTTCGGACATTCATAAAATAGTAAAATACTCTAAAAATTAGAAACCCGAATAAAACTCCAAATCGACTAGTAAATCACACATGCATGTACATAATAAATAGATAAGATGTATAAAAATAACATGCATATAGGTAAAATATCTAAATAGCAGCCAAGATATATCAGATACTAAAACAGAGTAAAGATAAGGCCTATAAATATTTGCCTCGACTTTGTACCAAATAAATTTGACAAAAAGATATTCAGAAATATCTAAACTCCGCATTCTCTATCCTCTTCCTCGTGCGCCATGCCTTCTCCTTCTCTCTTCCTCTCTTTCTGCTTCTCCCGCATGCCTCTTCTTTCTCCTTCCTCTCTCTCTCTCTCTCTCTCGCTGCTCTTCTTCTCCTCTCCCTCTCTCGTGCTACAAAAAAATAAATCCTAGTAACACATTTTTTTGATTATTTGATCACCGAGTACCTCCCCCATTCCATAAGAAGTGGGGAATTTCATTTTTAAATGAGAGATCAAGGTTACAACTCCAAAAGCTGCTAAGCAAGGATGTCCAATGATAGCATTGTAGACCAACCGGAGGTTTACTACTAAGAAGGATAGCATTTTTGAAGCTATCATTGGGTAAGTTCCCAATATAACTTCTAGTTAGACCTCTTCCTGTACAGAGACTGGTTCAATATGCAATACATACAATGATCCTTCAGTATCTAGATACTTAAAAACTTTAAAACTAATAATTTTTTTATAATTAGAAATTCAATATCCTATAACACAAAAACAAAGTAAGTTATTATGTAACAATCACACATCGCTTCTTAAAAAATATTAGATTCAAACATGTTTAAATTAACTCTAAAATTAATTATTATTTAAATTATCAAAAATGATAAATAGTCTCATTTTTAACAATATGTTGGAATATTTTAATACCTAAGCTATAAGCAATTCTGCATATACATTTCAAACTTATAGTCTTCTGCCATGAGAGAAGAGTTTTTCGAGTAAACTATATATCTTGCCGGTTCTTCCAAATTTAGCCTCTAATTGTATTAAAAAAAACTTCTAGCGTTGCACTGCTTGGAAAATTTTTTGTTTTAGTTGATGATAATTAATATCTCTCATATTTTTCATGTGTCACTTTAAATGTCCGATACCTTTAAAATCAAAGGTATAATTTTTATATATTTTACAAATAGCCTATCCCTATCCCTTAATTAAAATTTAAAAAAATTATTACACACTACTTAAATGTTTTTCTAAAGGGTGGCTAGAACTAGAAGATTTAGCGGTGATATCTGGAATATATTATGATTATGATATTTTAAAATCACTATCGATGTATATACGGCGTAACCAGTATGAAAATATTAAAATAATTTTTTTAATTGTCAAAACTAGAAAAATTATATGCCATAATTAAAAGAACTTTGATGCAGTCCTGTTGCAGTGATCAAGATTCAGAGAAAACTTTGATGCACCAAAGAACTTAAACCCAGAAGAAAAGACCCATTTGACCATACAAAGCTTTAAGCAGAGTAGCCAAACAAAATTTGAATCTGCAATCGCTTTTAACTCTGTGCCTCTGTTAGTCAGTGACCTCCATTTTTTGTCCCAAGAAATTAATAGCTCAGGTGACTCAAATCTCTACAAACACGTGAAGAATCAGCAAGTCAATATTAAAATATACCGTACCTGTGAAGCAGTGTAGAAGTATCATTGAAGATGAAATAATGATGCAATAGCTTTTGATTCTGTTAATAGCAGTGCAGCCACTGATCAAGACAACTCAAATCTTGTTCTTTGATTATGAAATATTAACCCATCAAATGTATTTTCCCTCCTAATGAGCCACCTGAGGCATTGAGATTTCAATTCAGCCATGCTCAGGTACAAATTCAACAGCAGATCCATGAAAAACACACATGGATTTACACAAAATTTTGGTTATGGTTGCTTTACTTTCAAGCAATTCAGCAGTTACAGGAGGAGTTAGCAAACAACTAGCCATTAAGGTACAACAATGGCACAAGGCACGATGAGTAGCTGATTCACTGGTTCCTTCTTTTCCTAAAGGGGGAAGGGAATTAATTTATCAAGGGATAAAGTCCATAAAACAGAGAATTCGAATACAAAGACAGAATAAAAACATCCAAAACTGCACATTAGAAGTACAAAATATTCATGTCAGTCGTACCGACAAAACGTTTGAAAGAGGAGAGATCACCTACTTATGCATGTTACTAGTCTTCTGCTTTAGATTAAATGGCTGCAAATCCTTAAGAGCTTGAATTGCAGCATGAAGGGTCATTTTCTTCACCTCCAACTTGTCTTCTTTGGCCCTATGATTTGGGGGTAATACCCGGAACTCTTCAGTCAAACGGATGCACTCAGGAACATTTTCAGGCGAGACGAAATCGAGTGCGACCTTAATGCATGACTTCAAATTTCTAACTTGGTGAGGACAGCCAGCAGGAATGAAAACTGCTTCTCCAAGCTGTTGCACAAATGTCCATGGCTCAACTCCATATTCCTCTTTGAGCTTCCTTTTGTGGTGCTCAGTCAAGTAAAAGGTCTGGTCATGAATAGGGTGAACAACCTGATGAAGGGGATAACAATAGGTGTGCCTGAATTCCCTGAAGTGCTTCATGAGATACCCTTCTAACTTAGGGACATCTTCTCTACGGAAAATATCCCAAAGAGCACCACCGTCCCTAATGTCTAAAGATTCATTGCTGTCACTGCCATCTTCATCGAAAGTATCCCCTTCAAATGGAGGCTTCTCATCCGCCTTCAGCATTTTTGCAGTATTCCTCCCAGAATCTGCATCTGATTTCCTCTTCCTTCTTCTGACTGGTCGGCCTTTCTTTTTCTTGTTGGCATTTCTATTTTCATCATCCGACGGCACAGAGTTTCTACAAGCTTCTTTATGCTTAGCATCTGTATCATGCAAACTGCCATCAGCAGATGAGAATGAATAATCGACACTCATTTCTTGATCAATACTTAACTGACTACTAACTCCATTATAAATTTGTTTTGTATCATCTGCAGTCGTACTATTGCCATAAATCTCTTTCCGGTCTTGAGCAGAATGCTTCTGTTTCAGCTTGTTAATTGCTCTGAGCTGTCTAGGCCCAAGTTTCACTTCTGCTGAATGCGTCAAAATGTTCACTGCATCAGACATATCACAATGAAGTTTGGTTACCGAGTCTCCACGCCCCAGCTCTTTTGCAACTCCATAAGCAATGTAAGTCTTTGGCCCCATATCTGGCTTCAGCAAATCCGCCGGCAACTTGGCAGCAAGATTAAGAATACCACTACGTGGATGCGAATACTCCTTAAATGGTAAGGCCTTGATAAATTCAGCACCATGGCGCGGTAAATGCTGATCGAATTCAGTAAACGGTGGCCAGTCTTTCAGCTTGAGTATTTCGGGCCACAAGTTATTGTAAAATCGACCTTCTAAATACCCAGTAAAGAATTTGTGGACATTGATATCTAACTCACACCAGTCCAGGCAATTGATTGCCTTGACATTCAGATGCCGGGAATGCTCAGGATGTTTTACCTGACGAACAGCACGCCACATAACCATTGGCTCCCAACTCAAGCCAGAAGTAGTTTCAAGCACATCTCTGACTATGACTGGCTCAGCCCTCGACCAGTGCCTCTGAAAGTGTTTTAAATCTCCACGCTGGATGTCAATGGCAGCTGGGCAGTACAAATAATTGTCATTGGAGTCATCTCGAGAAGCTGACTTCCTTGAATTTGCATTCCCCAATTCATATTTGCAGGAGCAGTGTTGAGCATTAACTTCAAGCATATTATCCACTCTGCATGCCACAACTGTTTCTTCTACTTTCTTCACTAGCTCTGAGACATCTTTCTGAAACATACTCCTCAGCTCCAGCAGGCCACCGCCGCAGCCACCAAGGTTTATCGGAGGGCAAGGGATGCTGCCGTTCTCATTCCCTTTCCATTCAAAGGATGATATGGCATGATTGTTAGAGTCTATCCCTAAGGGAACTTCTGGGATCTTTTCAATTTTTAAAGGGCAAGGATCTCCACCATGCAGGTAACCAAATCCTTGATTCAAAAATTCCATAATCACCTCTTCCCCACCACCACGAAGATTTCCACCACGGATCTCCCGGCAGCAAACAAGGCAGAGATCATAAGCACAATGCGGACAACTTCTATGGAAATCAACAATGGAGGTTTTACAGTTGTTGCAAAACATACGCTCATTAGGCGGGCATTCAGTTTTCTCAATTCTTACCTCTGATATTGGCACCCCTTGCACTCTTGCCTCCTCCTCTCTCTCCAACTTTTGCTCGTCGTTGAATTGTTTCAGAGATGGCAGAATAGCTCCTAGCATATACACAGAGTGACGAATATTATCATCATCGCGAGTCTCCAACTCTAATTCTTCCAGAACTTGTTTACTTAACCCCTCCAGCCGCAGGCAACCCTTGCAATTGCAATTCCCACGACAGACCGGGCAAGCATCAGCAATTGCCTCTTCCGTAGAATGAGGATACCAACTGCGTATGCAACGAATGCAGAATCTTTTCTTCTTGCACTTGGTGCACCGAACAACTCGTCCCTTGTCGTTCCTCTTACACTGATGACATGTTTCCGGCTCCAATCCATCCTCAGCCTCATCTGTCTTCTTCCCAACATTCCCCTCCAATTGCTTGATTTTTTTCGAAGCCCTCGAGTTAGAGCGGGCGGCGTTGCTCGTCCCCAAAGATCCATTGTTCTCCTCCCCGCTTCCTTTTATTTGCTGTTTTACCGGCCCCCTTCTTTTAGTTATTTTCTTCTCTGAGGCATTTTCACAAACAAGTTCGGTGCGATCCCTCGTACTTCCCAAACCCGTACCCTTCGGCTCACGAATCAAAGGCCCACCATCACTTGTCCGGGCATCAGCTCTACCGCTTTCTCTGGCTTCTTCTGCCACCCGTTTCCCAATCTTCCTCTTCCGACCCCTACTCGCAGATGCTTCCCCTCTCCGTTCTTCTGCATTGGAACCAACATTATCGAAATTGCCGATTCCTAGCAGTTTATCCACCTTTCCATCCCTTCGCCCCCTCCTCTTCTCCATGCTTTCACTCTCAGAACTTCCACCGTTTGTCAACACTTCTGCAAATAAAAAAATTTACAATTTCCTTTGGACGAAACCAAGAAGAAAAAGATGGAGAGAAACTGATTTTTCAGATATATTATAGAAAATGTCACGATCATCTAGCCCGAGATTTCTCAGATAAATGCCTCAAAAAGCGGGTGAGAATGAGAGGAGAGACCCGGATCTCGTTTTCTGTTTCGATACGCCAATTTCAATTTGGGGGTTAAGCAACAGAAAGTCGTTATGATTAGCATGAATCACCCTGCTACGATAAACCCTAATCTCACTCAACAACCTCTTTCAGCCGGCGCAAGGGCTGCCTCTTTTTCTTTTTCTTTTTCTTTTTTTTAATTAAAAAATAAACACCATTAGATTTAATGTTAATCCAACCGTGGTCGACCCTTTTTAAGAAACAAAACAAAACCCTACTTCATCCGTGTAAAATAATTAAATTATAATTATGTATTTAAATATCAACGATTTAAATTAGAAGAAAAATAAATTTCATCTCTTTAAAAGATGAAGCCTCCCTGATCTCCTACTTCATCACTGTTGTATTAGGCGATGTTGGCCACGGAGTCCCTCTCTTCTTCCTCCGTCTTTGATATTTCTCTCCTTTTCCTGTTCATCTGCAATCGATCGTTCAACTGTGTTTACAGGCGATGTTCCTATTTTGATCGAACAACTTCCCATCCGAATCAACTTTCAAGCATTCTCTATTTGTCTTCCCGCTCCTCTCGTTTTCCTCTTCCTCTGCAATCGACCGTTCAACTGCATTCGGGGCTGTTGATCCTCTTCGATCAAGCAACTTCCCCTTCAAAGCAACATCAAGCATTGAGCACCAGAGGTACATTCGAGTTTTTTGGTATTTTATTATTATTATTTTTTATTTTAGATGATTTTACGGTGTAATTACATCGTGAGTAGATTTATTTTCTCTCATCTTTCTTTTCGGTCAAGCAACTCCATCTTCAACTCTATTAGGGGTAGATTTTCTAATTTTTAGCGGTTTAACATGTGAGTAACGTATTAATTAAGCACCTGAATTCTTTAGACTATCTGTATCAACTATTTGAAAACCTAAATATTTCATAATATTCAGTATAATTTTGTTATGAAGAATTAGCATATTTCATACCTAATTTGCGCCTGATATGTATATGTTCATATTTTAACTAAAATACCTACGCTTAAAGTGTGCCCGAGTTGCGCTTGAGCACTGTTTATTTAGAATGTTAACGCCTGATGTGCATCTGATATGCTTATGTACATATTTTAACTAGATTGCGTACGTTTAAAGCGTATTCGAGTTGCACTTGAGCACCGTTTATTTAGAATGTCAACGCCTGATATATGCTTGATCTTTATTCGCGCATAATATGTGCCTGAGTAGCGTATGTGTATTAAGAGTTTTTAAATATGGGTCATATTATACCGACCCGTAATATGATACACTATCTGTTTCCATATAAGAATCGATAGTCTATCATTCAAATACCGAAAAAAACTAAATTAAATAATCTAAATAATTATCTGACCTCTATAATTTATTTATTTTTTATTTTATAATTTCAACTATTAAATTAACAAAAAGTCTAAAAATTAGAAAGAATTTATAAGTAATTGACCTTTCATAAATTAAACATTAAAAAAATTATTTCTCATATATGTACATTTATTTTTTAAATCAAGACCCATATATTTTATTTTATTTTTTAAAAATGTTTAATAGTGAAAGTTATTAAGCTTTTTTTTTTTAATTTTTTGGTCAATTTGCCATTTTTCTGCATAAAGAATAATAAATTTTTTCGTATTCAAAATATTCTCAATTATTTATTTTAGTAGTTCTTTTAATTTTCCATATTCATTTTATTAATTTTTTTTTATTTTTTCCAATTTTATTTTGGTAAATTTTATTTTAGTCTTAATTTTTAATTTTAACTATTGATCCAATAAATTCATATCAAAATATTTAAAACCGAACAAAGAAAAATTAGAATGATCGAACCATTCGGTTTAGTCGATTTCGGGTTGGAGTGAAATTTTTTTGGGTCTCGGTTCGATTTCAGGTTGCGGATTTTCAAATTAGATGTTATATAAATCGATAATATTTTATAATTACCAAAAGGTAAAAAAGAAAAATAGAAGTAGGGAAATTCTCAATTTTAGTATAAATGTCTTATTATTTGAAAGAAATATTTTTTATTGAAAATTTATCATAACCTCATTGATATTAATATTTAGATGATGATTTATAAGACATTTGAAAATAGATGAAGAT